>PVKN010034808.1:0-11768 GCA_004027915.1 Capromys pilorides
AAACTTTTGTCTTTCTTCTTCCCCTGTATCTCTCTCTGTCTCCATCTCTCTCTGTCTCTCTGTCTCTGTCTCTGTCTCTCACACTCTCTTACTCTCTCTCTTGGTGCAGGGAATCAAATGCAGAACCTCTTGCATGTTTTCCAAGTGTTCAACCAGTGCTGTCTGTAAAAACCACTCCTGACAGTCATTCTACAAGTGGTTTAGAACTTTTTTCTGCAAGATGCTTGTTTCAAATACATTCCCTTCATACTTTTCCCATATCAGGATTCTTAATCAAATCATATCTTTAAAATATATTCTACAGTGTAAAGTAATATTTATGTTTCTGGCAATTAGGATATAAATATCCAGTGGGACATCAAGTTGCTACTTTAGGAAATGAGCACATTCTGGTCATACAAGAGTCAACATTACAAGTCAGCAAAATGTATTAACTACGTGACACAGAGAACTGAAGAAGGAGACGGCGGCTGTGTCCAGGCGAAGGGCTGGCCAGTGGGAACTTTGGCTATCAGGATACATCGTCTGTAGCCACAGAAACATTGTTCCAGTTGTTTCTGTTCCTAATGACTGAATCTTAGCTTTGTTCACTGTGAACATTCTGAAAACAGAAGCACCTGGGAAGAGAAGGGGACATATTTGTCATATTTACCCTAAAAAGTAGGTGAAAAGAAATACCTGAATATTGTCTGGGCACACTAACGAATAATTATTCTCTGAGAATATGGAAGATTTTTGTTTAGAATTTGAAATGGTAGCAGTTAAAATTGAGTGAGAAGATCTTTGGTAGTGATGAAGAAAACTGGCTATTGCTTAGAGTTTGGCCATCTGTAGCCAAAGTCTTGGCAAGACAGCCGAGGACTACTGTGCTGGGGTAAGTGGTGAGGGCTACAAAATCAACTTCTGGACACAATACACTATTACCTTGTGTATCATGTCGTGCGCTTTGCAACCCTGTGTTTCCCTAAATGGATCTGTCACAAGCCCCAGACACAACCACAGAAGTGGGTTGCTTATACAAAATGAGAGAAATGTCACCAAGGAGAAAACCTACATAAGCCCCCCAGATTCGCTCACTCTTAGTTGACTTACAGGTCACTAATGTGGAGATCACACAGCTGGGTAATACATTACCAGCTTCCCACTAGCTTTGCCATCGAAAACACTTGTGATGCAGCGGTTACGATAATAGTTGGTTAGGTTACTTCTTGGAGATGTGAGGCTGATTTTTCTGAGAACACTGGCTCGTCACATGGGGGTGCAGATGTTGGATGGTGAGTATAATGGCATAAAAAGAACTGGTAGCTCTGTCTTTGTGTTTTGTCTGTGTCCATTATTGTCTTAACCTTTGGGTCAGAATTTACTCAGCTCTGCATGTAGACATGTCGAGTGCCTTTGGAACTGATATTTGTACTTTTATTCTTCCCCCTCCTCCACTGCTGCACTTTTTTATTTTTTTGCTTCAACTTTGTCCTAAGGCCCACACTGAAACATAATCCCAGGATATTTGTATAGTATGATGGTTTCATCTAGAAAAGAAATTCAGCAATTCCAAGGACAAGTTGACAGTGACCACCAGGTGGGCAGAATCTCCACATGAAAAATAAATTTTTGGAACCCTGACCCTGGCCAATGGAAACACAGTGGACATGAGCCCATCTTCCCAGTTCAATGTAATTTACTGCTTTCTTTTTTCTGTGAACAGCTTGATCTCTCTCTCAGTCACTGCTGGGTCCCTTTAGCTGACTCCCCGATTCATTTGAAACCCCTCTTCTCTGTCCCCAGTAGCATTGCCTGTGTGTGTGATCACCGTATTTGGTTGGGTCTGGTTCATGTTGTTTGTTTCCATGCCAGTGGATCCCATCTGGTACCACTGGGACAAGGGGAAGTCCTGGGGTTGAATCTATTTTTTCTTTCCCCTGTGGACACAATGATAGTTTATCAAACTTTGCAAGAATTGCATTTCGATGTTTACAAAATTTCCTTAGAACTATAAAGACCGATTACTCTTTATCATGGCTGACATACAAGACTGGTTGATGGATTTCTCAGAATTCTTTAATATGGCAAAAATCCCCTACATGTGGTTGACAAATAATGAGTGAGAATCCCTAGTGAGATATGCAAGTCTACAATAGATGTAAGATTTGCAAAACAGACTTGCAAATCAAGGTAAGCAAGAAAATGTGAGAAAAAAACCCTATCAATGACAAAGGTCAAATTTGATTTATAGTATGCAGTTATTTGCCGGCAAACTGCATATGCAATATGTACATACAGTCTCTGTTCAGGTTATAGGCTTAAGGTTCTTTTACTGGTGGTTTAAATAATGGATATTGTCAGTTGTCTCCTACAAAGGAGTTAGAGGTTACTCAAGCTATGATTTTTATATCAGATAAAATACCTAAAACTCCCAATGGTTCTTATTTGCTTGTATTTCAAACTTGAAAGAGAATGAGAGGTGTAAAAAAATGAGATAAATGGGCCTTATCCTAGGCTGGAAGGAGAGAAGCACTTGGAAACAAATAGGACGATCCTTTTTCTACTCTGTAAGAAATGAAAAGCACTTTGTCTTTCTCTGCTTGAGAAAATAGGCATCCTGGATTTTCTCTGTAAGCATGAAGACAGAGAACTGTAGGCGTCAGTCAAAATGGGGCTTCGCAAGTAAAATCTGTAATGAAAATTCTAGAATTTACATAAAAACTTCTGACATAATCTTGGCATTGAGCAAAATGTCCAGCTGAGTGAAGGCATCAGGTTTAACCGCTCTCAGTAAAGGTTGGAGGGAAGCAAAGTAATGAATCTCTTACGCCTAGAGCAGTCTTATCAGTGTAAGAGTACCTCCTAGGAGAAAAATCTTCAATACATTGGTGCTAAGGGGTTTTCAGGTTGGAAACTTGGAGAGCAGTGTAGTTTATATAAGTCACCTACCTTTGGAGATACTAATGCTAGAAACACTTTGACAATATAATATTTTTTCCCTTTTGAAAAAAAATTGATTTTTACACCGAAAGGTATGATGTATAAACTACTTTAGCAAGAGTCATTGCCTCTACATTTTCACAGTTAGAGTTGAGGACTGAACACTGTGACCCACCCTCCCCCCCCATTCCTATGATAAATTTCTACTTCCCACTGTGGATCTAGTTGGAGGTAGGACCTCGAAGGAAGGAAGATCATAAAAGTGGGGGCCTGATGCAAGAAGATGTGTGTTTATTTGAGGTGACACCTGAAAGCTGGATTGAGCAGTGGACTATGGGAGGACAGGTTGGAAAGGTCGTCATTTACAACCCTTAAGGAAAGTGTTCACTGGATCTCAGCCTTCCTGACACTTTGATCTTGGAACCTGAAGAGCCCTAAGAAAATAATTTTTCTTGTTTAAGCTACCTAGTCAGTAGCATTTTATTCTAGTAACTTTAGCATTTTAAGATAGTAAATGACCCAATTTGCTTGCTTATTTGCCAACAGCAAAATACAAAATAGGTAGATAGTTGTTAACTTTCAGTTGGAAATCTTTGTCCCACTTTTTTGGTGTATGATTTGTGCATTTCCATAGTTGAGTCTATCATAATATTTATCAATTTTAAATACAGTGGTAAATAACAGAGCTACGATAAAATTTTGTATGTATAGATGAGTTTTCCCCCCCTCCTCTTATGCTTTATACTGAAAAATTTACAGTTGTTTTCTGGCTGTTTCCCTTTTGAAGAAAAAAAATAAGCATTTGTGAAACATACACAACTACCTTCAGCAAACTCATGGAAAGTGTCTCTGAAATGGGTGCAGGAAAGCGCAGCTGTTTTATTTCAGTTCTGGTTTTTCAGGCAACCAAATTATCACTCTTTGATCTCCAGTCAGTCAGCCAGCTAATGTTTGCATTATACAGCAGGGGAGGAAGGAAGCACACAAAACCTGGCAACACACAGAGCTGCTGGAGGACTGGCCCAAGCACTGCTCCAAATCCTTCAACAGCTCTGTGAGCTGACATCTGATGTCTGAGATCTGCATCTACCTTTCTGTTTTTCCTCCCAGACTCTCATTAATTCAATATACCATTCTCTTCTTAATGTTTTACCAGCCCCATGTTCTTAATTTTGTCTGTCTTTCTATCCACCTAGTCTGTTTCTAAGAACTACCCTGTGCACCACTGCAAGCATGGTTTCATAGCCCTTGCTTCTCTCTAAACTAATCAGCAGAAATCAGTGTACCTTCTAAGAATAGTAGTATTAGTATAGACCTCCATTCCAGCTTACAGTCTTAAGGAATGTGATCTCTCAGTGATTATTTCTGTACTGTCTAAAGTGGGTTGTGAATGCTTTCATGCTTTTATAACCCAGTAGTGGGCAGTTGTTTCATCCACTACAGTGTCCCCTGGGAACCTTATGAAATTTAGTAACAGTCCACACAGCAAGGCTCCAGTAGCAGTGGGTTGAAGTACAGCCAAGAAACAGGCCCCTTACTTACTCTTTTGGCCTGGAAACTGTCATGGCGCTCTGGTGTGGTGAGACTGGGGATATTTTCTCTAATGATATTCAGAAGTTGTCCAGGTTGAGTGAATCATGGCTTTGGTGCTAGCTAAAGCATCCTTTCTGACCGAAGTGTCAGTTAATTTCCAGAAAGATTAAACGACCCCTGCACACGAATGTTCAAACTTCACCGGCTATCTGGGGTTCTTGTATCCTCACGTGAGGGAGACCCCAGGTGGATCGTAAATCCTTCCCTGTGGGTAATATAGTGCGGTTGCTTCTCTGTCCTCCTGCTTTTCCCAGTGGCATCTAATACTATGGTCATGGTGAGGTTAATTTATGTGGCTTGATATACTTTATCATCTGTCACTTGTACAGCTCTTGCTGTGCCATCTGGTGTCTCAGAGGCAGCTTCAGGAAGCAGCATGCATAACAAGGTATCTGCATTTGTGAATTCTTTCAAGCATTTATAGGTAATAGCTAAAAGATATTTTGAGAAGCCGGTGCCCATCTCTGCCATGGATCACCACTAACGTGAGTAATCTGACTTGAGGTTCAAACAAAGCCTGCAATATTTTGCAGGAAAACACTTCTGAATTAGTCTGCAATCACCAATATTGATGGAACCTATTTATTTCAAGACCCTGAATATCTCTATCAGGCTGTGAATATCTTACTGGGCTCTTGTGCAAATCAGTAAAAGGCAGAGGTAATGGCTTCCTATCAAACATGATGGATGATGAGACAAAACAGCACATACTAGCACAAAAAAATTGTTTAAATGAAAAATCCTGCAGCAAAAAGCCTAAGTGCCCCTATTATAATGATTTCATATCCCTGTCTCATTTTCAGCAATGTGTTAGGACCTCGAGAGAGCACAACAAAACATTAAATAGATAAAACCGTGAGAACAGATAGAAAATACACTCAGAGGAAGTAAGACGTTAAAATGATTAAGCCCAGACCGTCCTATCTGTTAGCTCGGCTGTGATGTTTTCCTTCTACTGCACCTCGTGCCATGGACAGGGCTTAGGAATGGGCAGGGTTCACAGTGCTAGGGCTCTTGGCTTCCAATATTAAAATTTGTTTTGGAAAATTAACAGCGGTATACAGTACAGAGCTTAGCCAATACTCAGGTAGAAAACAGACAAGACCCAGGTAGGGGCTGTTTTGTAAGAAACAATCTGAGCAGAGAGGAGACTCATAACAAAAGAAATAAACACTAACTTGCTGTTGTGAAGGAAGTGAAGAACCGCCTTCAGAAAGGAAGCTGGAAAGTACACAGCGAGATCCTGAAACCAGAAGGGAAAGACAGACCTTCCCATGCAGGGTGTGAGCGGTTGTGAGCTTGAACACTAGAGGGGTCCGCCTTGAGAGAGGGGATCCGTGGAATAGGAGGGGGCCGACATTCATGGGTGGTGTAATATATTAGGCTGAGAGCTTGAAATTTCATTCGATAAAACATCACAGAACCATTATGTTCCCAGCCAAGTGCAGAGGAAGAACGTGTAGTATGAGGGAGAAACGATCTCGCTGCCATATGTGTTGGAAAGCCGAGCCAGCGTGGGAGAGTGGCAGGGATACATTCAAGAATGGCCTTCATTTTCACAACTAAGCTGCGGCTAAGCTACAATGGGAAGCGAGCTCGAGAGTATGGATATCAAAGCAATGCACTATGTAAAAGGCAATTTTCAGCCCACCAGTGACTTTGCAAATTCTTGGAAGCCTTGTTATCCCCTCCTCATTCTACATCTCTCCACCTCTCCCGGCTTCTGTCCATTTTAAAGGGCTAGATAAATTCAAGCCGACGTTGGCTCCCTCAGAGCCAATGATTGTCTGTACTATACAAATACGAATCAAATAAGTGAATGTAATCGAAAAGTTATTTGGCTTAAAATGAGCTTTTAAAAAACCACCTATTCTGTGCAGTACCACTGCTTGGCACTTTCTGATGGTGAGTTTTGAGAAAGAAACATCTAGAGCTCCCAGTTGAGCGACATCTCTCACAAGGGAACCTCGCTGAGCCAGACCTCCATTTCTGACAGCAATCAGAACAAAGATGCTTGCTACAAAGAGGGAGGCTGCCCTTGACATTCATCCCTAAGAGAGTGGAGGAGAGGCCCGGCCAGGCTCCTGAGCTGTTTTCATCTACTATCCAGCTCTCTCCCAGGTGTGCAGGATCAGAAACCTGTCATAGTCACAGGTCCTCAGTGCCTGCTCTATTCAAGGTCTGGCAAGGTACAGGGGCTCCATAAGTACAAAGTTCACTCAGTGTTTCTACTCTCCGACTTCCAGAGAAATAGCTTTTTCTTTCCCCTAGTGACATTTCTTTGATTCTCCTTGGGTGGTATGCATTCTGCTGATGAGACATGGTAATTTTTTGATCTTTTGTTTTGTAGCTGTAGGTTGAAAATGTCCTCACTATATTTGGCAATCAGCCATTTGTTCCTTTTTTTTTTTTTTAATTTAGTCTTGGGGTCAACAAATGTTTCCACACAAGGTCAAACAGCAAACTTTTAAACCTTTTTGAGCCTTGTGGTCTAGCACAGCTATGTACCTCTGCTGTGACCGGATGAAACCAGTTGTAGACAAAATACAAACAGGAGAATATGGCTGTGTCCCAGTTAAGCTTTATTCACAAGTCAGACAGTGGTCAACTGTAGCCTGCAGGTTGCAGTCTGCTTACCTGATTCAATTCGTGTGGTCGATGAGCCTTATTATAGTATGCTGACTAGTCCTATTTTTATCCTTGCCAACATTTAGCCAGTATATATTATTTTTTTGTACCAATCATAACTTTTGCACTAATTTTTATGGCTTGCATTAACTTCTGCATTCATGGTCAGACAAATTTACCTTGGCCAAACCTTAGATTTCATGTACCCTAGCAACTCAGGTCTTTTAATACCTGGCACACTCCATCCATCCTATAATGTAATTTTTTGACAATAACAAGTGGTTCTAACACATAATAATATAGCAATATACGATTACTGTTGGCCTCTTCTTTCTTTCTTTTTTTTTTTTTTTTTTTTTTGAGCTGTCACTGACCAGTGAGTTGTTTCAGCAGAACAGAATCTTATATCCCTATTACAGTGAGGAATTAAGGTTTCTCTGGCTCTCCTGAAGCTAGAAAGTTTCTACATATTCAATTTCTCATTTGTTCAACTTCTGTGAAGAGCTAAGAGCTATAATTGGTGATTTATCTTCTATAAGCTGTCTTTGCCTGATCTCGGTCACATGCTTTATGTTTTCTAGGGGAAGGAAAATCTACAGGTAGGTGGAGTGGGTGATCATTAAACTATAATGTGCCAAGTTTCTTTGAATCATCTCAAAGAATCTTTTTAATGCTAATGTAGACACAGAAAAGCTGTTCCTTTTCTTACCATACTGTACCCTGGAAACCTCATACCTTGGAAGAGAATGAGGTTAAAGGTTTTTACCAGATTGCCCTGAGACATGTGGCCTCACTGATATCTTCTTAGGAATCTTGTCTTTACTAGCTTCCCTTTGGTTCTGCTTTTCCACTCTCACTTATAAAGGTTGAGTTGCCACAGGTTTCTTTTAAAATGTGATCCATACATCACTTTGCATAATTCCTGGCTGGTCATGATAGATTCCCCCTCTTCTAGAACTAAAAGCCTAAAATACTTTCCAACCAATACATTACAGTAAAGTTTACTAAAATGCACACTACTGTTCTCAAATCAATATTGGTTTTATTGCTTCAACTATATAAAACAGGTTGATTTCAGAACAAAGAAGCAAAATGAAAGAACTGTAATCTCCCCTTCATGATAGGAGAATAATGAAACTTTCAATTGCTGAGATTTGCAGTGAATTGTTGTAAATCAGCAGTGAATCCACAACAATAAGAGAATCTGAGCTTCCTATCTGGTGAGACAAGCTCCGGACAGGTGATTTAGATTCCTGTGTTTTGTACCTCTTTGGAGTTATACGCATTTCCTGGTTTCAGCTTTTCAAAACCTCTTGACCTTTCTCATTAAAAATTTTCTTGTAAACATTGAGTCCTGGATGGAAGAATCAACAAATTTAGATCATACATCTTAACACATATTCCATGTTGTTTTATGAATTCTTCTAATCTTGAGATGCTAATCTGAAATATTACATTTAGAGATGGCTAAGGGTATTCCTCCTTTCATTAATATTTAATATAGTTTAAGAGCATGGAACCAATACAGCATGGACTTCTGTGCCAAATTTTGGTAGGATGTCTTGTTTTTTCAAAGCAATAAAGTAAGAAAAGAATCATATAATTTCCATATCTCCAAGTAGGAGCATTCCATTAGGAAGAAGATAGAAAAAATATTGTGGAAAATAAAAACTTGTTATCATCAAAAATTTAGAAATGTAGATATCGCCCTGCTGTTTCTCCTGGCCCTTGATGGAGTATGAAAATGAGCACAATCACATGTGCCCCATAGTCTGGGTACCATCAACAGTCGGGCTACCTATAGCCGAGTACCATGCAGATCACAAACAAAGCAAGTTAGCAGCACACAGGTGGAGTAAGTATTGGTCTCCACAATTCTTTCCAAAGACAGAAAGTGAAGAAATCATATTCCTGTGTCAGAAAACAATGTGAAAGCTCATAGAAGATCCAGAGGTCAACTAAACATTGGTTTAAATTTACTTTGATCTGCTCACCACAGCTATATTCTCCTGTTTTCAGCATGATGGGGAAAGGTGGCAGACACCCACCTTTAGCTGGTGGAAGAGAAACAACTTTTGTACTTAGTATTAACATTAAACACCATGGCAGCGGCACTACAAGTATCTCGCACTCTATCTCTAAGGACAAGCTCAGGCTGTGTGAGCAAGGTCACTGTGCTTAGTGGCTTGGTGTTCTGAGAGTTGTGCACTGCTCAAGGGGGAAAAGAATCTTCTCAAGGATGCTATCATGAAATGTGATTGGAAATGACAGGCAATGAAAATTTAGATGATCTGACTTACATGGTCTAATTTGATTTGACTAAGCCTATATGCCATATATCCAGCAAGGGCATACATATTTCAGAGAAGAAGTATCTAGCTAGTTAATGGAAAGTTACTTTAGCATATATTTCTACTGAAAGCATTTTTATTGATCATGCATTTGCTATACAATTACACTTTTTTCCCTAACCTTTTTTGATTGACCATAGTGATCACACACTAGGCTAAGCACTTAATATTCATTTAATGAATCCCTTAAATCATTTTCATCTCCAAGATTAGGTTAGGAAATATGCTCAAGAGCACACATAGCTAGTAGGTTAAGAAGATAGGGTTGGAACCCACGTCATTTTAATCTCAAAACCCTTCCTTCTAACTATCCAGAAATGGGCCTCTTCTTTCGAAAATACCATGTGCCCTGTTCTCTACCGCATTTAGTGTTCTACAGAGGTTTCTGTATTGTAGTTGGCCTAGCATCTCTATACATATTCCTTGAAAACACCTGCCATCTATGAAGTGCTACTAGAAAAGATAAAAAAGGTAGCCTTCTACTACCTGAGCAGATGTATGAGTTTGCTGTCTACTTTGCTTACCTCTCTCAGTAAGATTAATTTTGGTACATCTTCTAGGGGGAGAAGTGAACTTTGTTAAATATTTAATAGTGACTGAGATCTTGGTGGGATGAGCTTAGGACAAGTGGGAAAGTAGTGAAAAAAGAATGGAAGATGAGACCTTCATTTCCTTAGAAAGTATTATTTAGGCTGGCGAAGTAGCTCAGTGGTCTAACTATCTGCCTGGCAAGCACAAGGATTCAGGTTTGATCCCTGGTATCACATGCCATGCATGTCCCTGGGGCTAAGCTGACCATTGTAACCAAGTGTGGTGGCACACATCTATAATCCCAGTGCTGGGGAGGTTGAGATAGTAGGATCACTACAAGTACGAGCTGTGTAGCAAGAGCCTGTACCAGATAAGTAAATCAATCAATCAATAAATGAATAAAATGAAAGAAAATTGTCATTTATTGCTGTAGTCAATTGATATTTGACACCTAATGTTCAAATTTGAATGTCATGGGTAGGACAATATGCTGGTATTTGAGACCAACCATCTTCCCCTTGTTGTGCTCTTCCTCCTTTCCTGACCCTCTATGTGGGGGAAGACTGTGGAGCGCTGAAGGAGAAGCTGCCCCAACGTCCTTGTAGGGGATAGAGAGCCCTTGACTTCCAGTCTCTTAGCACAGAATGCTAAGCATGCCGTGTGAGGCCCGAGCCCACTGCAGAGAAGCAGCTGTCTGAATTAGTTTCGCGAGGGCTCCAGATGCATCCTAGACTAACTGTGGAATGATTCAGACACTGGAAAAAAATGAGAGAATTCAACAGACCATGAGTAGTTGTACTGGGCTTAAAACTATTTAAAAAGACAAACTGGGAAAAGATAAAAGAATGGAGGGGGATCTTTATTCATATGGGGAGGTAATGCATGGGTCACTGACTTGGTCACAGCCATAATTCTGGGTGTAATCTACCTGCTGTATGATTTGTTTCTGTCACAAGTAGAAATTGTCTTTGCATTTATCACTCAACCTCCATATTCTATTATAGCAGCGAAGCTCACAATCTCTTTTACTCTTTCCATTTCTGTTGAGAAAACTATACTAGGTAAGCATTTTCTTCTGTGCTGACCCCAGAAAGTAGAGGATATACATGGCCATTGGGATAGAGAAATGCACAATTTCATAATATTTGTGACATCTGTGTATCTCAGCATCTTTTCGGTGACATTGAGCTACCCAAGGGCCTGCCTTTATTCACCCTGGTGTTGTTTCCTTGCCAGAAGTGCATTCGATCACATTAATCCCACTGTGTAGAGTTAAGCTTTTTAAATCCACTTTCTTTTAAAACTACCTAGAACTTCCATTAATAACTATTACATGACTCCAACTTTCTTAGCTCTTAGCATCTTCTTTGAAAATGTAGCAAAATTAGAAAAACATTTCTATTATTTTCTAATCTACTTTCTAAAAATACTTTTATAAATTAATAAAAATAAATATAACCAGCTCTGTATATTGACTAAATAATAAATGTATTAATTTAATACACACTTCAGACTCATGAAAATCTCAGATTTATTCCTGAATCAAAATTGTGCTCAATCAAACAAAACTCATCTTTCACTGTATAATGAGCATTGACCAATCTTGCACATCCCTTCCTACCTAAGTCTATTTAATGAATTTCATTTATGTCTTAAGTATGATTTAATAGTATCAGGTTGGAGAAACCCATGTACTCAATGGTGCACTTTGTATAGGTGGCTTCTTTCAGCAAACTTCACATA
>PVKN010034809.1:0-11765 GCA_004027915.1 Capromys pilorides
CTTGGGATTTCCAGGCACTGCATGATGGATTCCATGTGTTCCCTTAAGAAATGGTGGCCATCAATAGATGCCCCAAGTCCCAGCACTGAGCCTTGGGTCTGACTCTGGCTCCTTCCCTGGTCTGAAAACCTTGGAAGCTCTGGAAGTAGTAGCTTTGCCTCTCTGATTCCCTTTTGTCACATGGGGCAATAATCTACCTCGCAGGTTTTTAGGAGGCTGAAGTGAGTACTTGTCAAGCACCTATGATAATGGGGGCTCGTGGCATGAACTATGGATGCGGCTACTAAATGCTTTGCTGCTCTGAGTCTCAGATCTTCCAGGTTCACCTGGAGACTGTATGGTGATGGACTGGCTGTACTATAATGCGTTGAACCTCTGAAATGAGTGAACCTCGATGAACAGATTCATCTAATCATCACCCATGTAGCATTTTGCATTTACAAAAATAAGTCTAACTACCCAGAATAACCTTTAACCATTGTTTTACAGAGCTCTTGAAAGCAGGATTTTCTGAGGTGTTGATTTTCAGGCTTCTTAAATACCTCTTTTTTACTTTATTTATTTATTTGTTTTTGAGACAGGATTGCACTTTGTAGTCTAGATTGTCCTTGAATTTACTGTATAGCTCAGGGTGACCTCAAATTTATGGCAACCCCTCCACTCAGCCTCCTGTGTGCTGGGACTATGGGTGTGCACTACCATACCCAGCTCCTACAACCACTTCAAGTTCCCAGTTCACTGGTCTAAGGCTACCTCGAGACATACAGCTTGTGGTCTAGCTGATCATCTGTCAGGGTGGGATGTACAGGAATTCATTGGGACTGCTTGGAACTTTTGCTGGAGCATCTACAACAGTGGAAATTTTCTCCCACACAGATCCTTTGAGAAGGAAGCGGGAGGGAACCAACGGAGGTGATTGTGGGAGCAGCGTACAGCAGGGGCCAGAAGTGGGTGCTTCCTGTGTGCACCACAGTGCAGATCCTCAGATCCTGCCCCCCCACAGTGATGACAGTGGTACCCAACCTTGGGAAAGTGGTGCATATTCAAATGGAAAGTGGCTCAGAGGGAGCTGTATGGGGGATTCGAATGGGAGCACTGAGTGTTCAGTTACTCTGAGCAGGCAAATATGTATGCGTGAATCTGAACCAGCAGTCACATCTCCGGTGTCTGGGATACCCAGTGGAACACCTATCCCAGAGGGAGAAGGTAAGGGACAGTGAAGGAATGGAAGGAGGTGCTGAGGATCCCCAAGATCCCTTCAACTTCATGTTCAGCAGCACACAGACAGTGCCTATTGCCTGCTATCCTTCAGGTGATGTGGGATGGAGCAGGCTTCAGTGCCTTTACATTGTATCCTGGCCCCGAGGCCATTAGCAGTGGCAGGTGGAGAAAGGCTGTACCACTCTCCTGGAATCCTATTTCCCTGAGTAACAGGCTGAGGACACCACCACACAGGTGCTCCATGGCACAGGAGCTTTATTTGTTTTATTTCCTCCTTTGGGATGAGGTATTGGATGTAGAACTGGTACCTTCACACTAAGCTACATCCCCAGATCCTTTTTTTTTATTTTGAGACAGAGTCTTGTTAAATCAATAAGTTGCCTAGGCTGAGCTTGAACTTGCTGACCTCCTTCCCGGGTCTCTCAGAGCCCTGGGATTACAGGCAGCTGCCACTGCACCTGGCTTGATGCATTTGCTTTATTATGGATTTTGTTTGCTCTGGGTTCTGAAATGGAGTTTTACACAAAATTGCCACCTTTCTTTGAAGTAATGAAATAAAAACGTTGTGTATTTTAGTGCCTCTGGCCTGGAGATGGGTCAGGTTAGCTCCTGGACAGAGCGGTGAAAATCCAGAAAGAGGGAACTGCAGAGAAATGTCCTTCCAACTCACCATTCTTATACTCTGTCCTTATGAAATAGGAGTCTTTACTTGGGTATTAATAGTAACTAGTAGTGTTAGAAATACTAATGTTACTACGTGGTGCTATCAGTAATATTACTACTAGTAATTATCAATGAGCATGACATCTATTTTGAGGTGGAGAAATGGAGGTTTCAGAAAACTAGGCTTCCATTCAGAGGCCACTGAGGGGATTTCTTACCAAACACCACAAGTGGGAGCTCCTGCCAGATAGCTGTGAGGCGGTAGACCAGGAAAGGCGTGAAGATGCCACCGATGTCACACACTGAGGAACAGACAAGCACGCCCAGGTTCCTAAAATATAGAACTCAGTTTGGCTTTTGGCTTACCATAGGACAGTAGTTATCTTCCAACCTCCCCCCCCCCCCACAATACTTCCCTAAGCTGGGCCAGGTGGTTTATGACTGTAACCCCAGTATTCTGAGAGGCTGAGGCAGGATGATCAGAAATTTGAACCCAGCCTAGAGAACCTAGTAAGATGCTATCCGGAAATAAAAAAATAAAAAATGGGAGTGGGAATGGAGTTCAGGGTGGAAGTCCTGGGTTTGATCCTGGTAATGGAAAATAACAAACCCCAAACTTTCCCAAATCATGAAATTGTTGCAAAACTGAAAAACACTGCCCACACTGTTTTCAGTGAGTGACAGTGATGTACACACAGAAGTCAGTTACTCTCATTTCACATAAACTTTCAGGCTTTGGAGAATGGGAAGGTGTGCTGTCCTCTGCCGTAGCCTGGCCTTTGGGTGACACTTCTAAGAACCCACTGGTGCCGTCCCCATCGCTGTCTCGAGGAGTGGCCTGGTGGTCCCGCGCCTGCAATTGCGTGTCCTTGGCTCTCACTGAAGCCTCTACATGGAAGCAAGAAGCGTGAGCTCCTGGCCTCAGCTGCTGCCTCTGAGCCACATCCTCTTCTTTTCTACTTGCTTGGAAATGGGGTGCTATTGCCTTAGATCTAAAATATTCCCCACAGTCTCAGATATAGGGAAGGTAGCTGATCATGGGGCACTGTGAATTCAGCCATCCTTGAGCGCATAGCTGAACATGCTCTTGGGAGGTAGGGCCTGTGTGGAGGTGCTCACTGGGGGTGTGGCCTGGACTGGTGTCATTTTCTCACCTGCTTCTCACATTGTCACACCTGCCCCATCTCCTCTGCCATGTCCTCTGTTGCCCTGTTCATGCCTTGGGGCCTGCCAACCATGGGCTGCAATTGTGAATTAGAACAGACCTGGCCTACTTTAAATTTGGAGTGAGGATCTTGTCCCAACAACAATCGCTAAGACAGGCACCTCTGCCTGTGTCTTGAATAACAAGGGTTCCAAGCCACTCCCCTCCCCCCACTCACCTAATGAATGTGGGGTACAGCTCAGCATTGACTAGGCAAACCATTTCGAAAGCCATCGTGATCCCCATCCTACCAACGCATGCAATGGTGACTTTTAGCCAGTGTAGATCTGAGGGATGAAACACAGCGCTGGTACACATGGTGCACGGTCCCTCTTCTCCAAACTGAGCTCTCGAGCAGGCTTTGTGCAGAGCAACCCTGTGCTCTGGGGTGAGATAGGGAGGCAGAGCAGTGCTGCCGCAGACGCAAGGCAGCAACAGCGACCATTCTGTCTACTTTGGCTTTGCAGGGGGTGCCAAAATATTGTCTCTTTTTTAAAAAAAGTCATTTTTGTACAGTAATTTTAAATGTCTAGCAAAATTGAGAGGAAAGCATGGTGAGCTCTCATTTCCCTCCAGCCCTGACATGTGTGCTCCCACCCCCAGCATCAATACAGCTGGCACAGTGGCACACTTGTTACCGTCATGACCCGGCAGTGACATATCACAGTCACCAAAACTCACAATTTACATTAGGAGTTGCTTTTGGTTGTGGCCATTCTATGGTTTGCATAAACATACAATGCAATGTATCTACCGCTGTGGTGCCACGCAGGATTTGACTGCCCGCAAAATCCTCTGTTTTCTGCCTGCCAGTTCCCACGGAGCACTGATTTTTTCCTGCCTCCATAGTTTTGTTTCTAAGACTACAATTGTTATACCAAAGTATGATATTTTCCAAAGCTAGGTCACCCCAGGGAAACAGCAACATAGGGACAGAGTTTCAGTCGTTGCTATTCAAGGAAGTGTTTTGATAAAGCCCACATGGCTATAAGGATTCTCTTTCATCAGCTTTTCCTCCCTGCTATTGAGAATCATTTAATACAGAAAGAATAATTGTTTACTGATGGCATAGAAGTCTGTCAATTTATTTTACGGAGTGGTGTGTAGAGGTGAAAAGGATTTTCTTCAGAGTTCTATAGTGAAAATGAACCCACGGCCTGTTCTCCGAGGGCACACACTTTATGCTTTCAGCTGGCTCTGTGGCCCACAACTCAGATCTTCACAGCTCCTCTTGTGCTGATTAGTGGGAAACAGTTGGGTTAATGTACTGGTTGAGGGTGTGCTCATTCAGGATAATCCTAGACATTACACTGTCTTTCCAAATCATTTCAATGAGCAACTAGTCTTCCTATTAAAAGGTCTTGTGATACACCTTCTAAACGCGTTGGGGAGAAGATCCCAGTCTGACCAGAAGCTTACCTTCAGGGACGAAAACTGATGCGAGACAGGCCACCCCTGCTACCATATTTGACACAGCCCAAGGATAACGGCGACCAACACGGTCAATGGTCAGAATGATAATGAAGGCGGCTGGGAATTCGACCAGGGCAGAATAGAAGAAATCCAGATAGATATTGCCCCCTGCAAGGCCCATGTGCATGATAAGGCCTTGGTAGAGAATAGAGCATGAGAACCTGAGCAGAGAGGAGAGAGCCAGAGTCAGGCCAAGTATCGAACACATCCCACCCAGAAAAAGAGGCTTCTGGGAGAACTGGAGTTGATGGTAGGTGACATTTCCCTGGGACCTCACATATATCCTATCACTTTAACACAAGCTGGTCCACTCTGATGGCTGGCTGTGATCTGACACCTAGGCACAGGAAGCAATTGGGAGAGCATTCCCTGGCCAAACTGAAAGTCAAGAGTGATTTTCTCAGTAAAACTCCAACAGATTGTTAGTGACTGTGAATTGTTCAGTCTTCTAAAGCATTGGATCAAATAGATTCACACATAGCTCAAATCTCAGGAAACAGAAAACCATGGGGCATCCCATTTCTTTCTTGATAATTTTTCCTCTGGCCTGATGCAAACAACATTTTGACAACATCACTAGTTTTGATGTCCTATGACAGTCATTATATATGCTGGAAAATATGAGAGTGGTCAGGAGGAGTCACAGTTTGTCAAAAAAAGGAAGGAGGAGAATGAGGCCAGATCTGAAGGCTACCTTCTCCATGCAGAAACTGTGGTGAGCTTTGCCTTTGTTGCGGACAGCAGTGCTTTGTGTGGCCTATGTGGGCCTCACCAAGCTGACGCTGCCTCACCAGCAAGGGCTTGTGGTGAGCGCTCTGGGCTCAGAGTAACGGTGAGCAGCCAGTGTTGCCTGGCAGAACTCAAGGTGGGGACCGACTGTGCGTCCACCGGGGTACTGTTGATCACCAATCTACTTTTTTATCCAGGTATAAAATAAAAAGGAAAGGCCCTTGTCAGCTCAGTGCTATTTGTTGCCCAGATTCATGCTTATCTTCAGTTAATCTGTACCAATGGTTCTCAAGTTGGACTAAATATTAGTATTACTAAGAGAATTTTTAAAAAATTGCCCAAGCATTTTTCCACCAGTTCATTAACAACTTACTATGTATTTAAATTGGTGTACTGGGTTGGAGTGATAGCTCAGTAACCTAAGCATTTGCTTAATGAGTTCAAGGACCTGGTTTTGATCCTTGGTACCACATGCCATGCTGGCCCCAAAAGCAGGCATGGTGGCACACGCCTGGAACCCCAGCACTGGGGTGGCTGAGACAGGAGGCATCATTATGAGTCTGACATGTGTAATGAGATCCTGCATCAAAAAATAAAATATAAAATTGGTGAACCATTTTTCTGAGATGAATGATTTGTTAGAGAACACCAGCCAAAAAAAAAAAAAAAAATGCAACTAAAAATCACAAAGTTCAAAAAACCACCAAGAGATGGATTTTTAGTGTTTTTTTAAAAATTATTTTGTTTGTTTGTTTTGTGTTTTTGTTTTTCCTGTACTTAGGACAGGGTCTGTAGGGTCTTACTACATAGATCAGACAAGTAGTGATCCTCCTGTTTTCAGCCTCCCAAACACTGGGATTACAGGTGTGTGCCACTCCGCCCACTCTCAATTACTGTCTCAGCATGCCCTGTGGGCAGGACTGGTATGGCATGCTGGGGATCATCATTTTAATTTGATGATTGTCAATTTATCATAATACTATAGATGTGTTTCTATTTATGCATATAATATATGTATATGAAGAATACAAAGATTTGATGAAACTATATTTTTCCATTCAGATACAAAAAAGTATTTTCAGGGATGCAAAAAGTGTACAAGCTGTGCAAGTGTTAAACAAGCTGTAAATAAAGACTTGTAAAAACATTTTGTTTTTGGTTACTATGCCTTACTCTTGGTCTATTAAATAAGCTTAATAATAGCCTGTGTAATTCTAAAGAGATGTTAAGGTCAGAGCACCATGATGTTCACATAGGGAACACATGTGTGCTGACTTCCACATCTGTCTGAGAGAAAAGTAAGGGAAACCCACGAGCCACACACTGTAACCATCTGTCAATGTTGAGCCTGGCATGAAATTGTTTCTAGGTATCCTTGTTCTGTTCCTTAATGTGAATGCCTGTGAATAAATAAATTTGGAGTGATTTTAAAGCAACAAACAAACAAACAAACAAACAAACAGACAAACAATGGCTTACCAGATATACATCAAGATCAAAGTGTGTTTCCTTATTTGAGGAGTTCTGACCAAGTCAAGAAATGAAGGATTCAGCTTCTCTCCCACTTCCTCATCTGCTCTCAGACCCTGAGAAGAGACACAGTACCAGTGGCTTTGTCTGTGGAACGGTGGTGCCAGGTTCTTATGGGGCATAGAAACAGCACCTCATATTTACTGGCACCTATCATGTGCCCTGCCTACATTGAGCTTGCTACACAATTTTTCTGATTTCCTTTTTATAAAAAGTCAAGAAAGTAGAACTTGGTGTTTTTTGTTTTGTTTTTAATCTCATCTTACAGAACAGGAGCTTGAATATGGAGAGTTTGGGTAACTCATGGCACATATCTAAAGTAGGGTGGCATAAGCCAGTGTCTTTGAGGCACAGATACAGGACCCGGAGGGCGAAGTGTAAAGCAGCTGGTCACTTCAAACCCTGCTGATGGGCCCCTCTGTGGCTCAGAAAGCAGGAAGTTTAGGCCTGGGACCTTGACTTCAGACCAGCATGGGCAATTCCTAGAGCTCGTTAGCAATATGGTGCCTGTCTGTAATCGCAGCACTCAGGAGGCCGAGGCAGGAGGATCCCTGAGAGTTTAAGGTCAGCTTGGGCTACAAAGTGAGTTCAAGGCCAACCTGAACTGCATAGAAAGATTGTGTCTGAAAAAGACCCTCTAAAATAGTAATAAAGTAAAATAATAATGAAAAGAAAGAATCAGGAGACAGACCGACTGGACTTTGCATTTTCACAAAGTCCCCATGCGACCTTGTGGATGTGCAGTAGCACATGTGACCTTGTATATGGGATCTTGCTCTGGAGTTGTGCAGGCATTTGGTGGTAGAGTTGCGACTCCTCATAGTTGATGGTGTGCAAACGAATGGGACACAAGCAAGACTGTGGTGACAGCAAGGTGGAACTTTGGGTCCTTTGGCAAAACCATGATACACCTGTGACTGATGGTCTAGTCATTCACTGCAAGAATCCAAAACTCAAGAGTCAGAGACATCCTAGGTCCTGATAAAGAAAATACACTTCCACCATCTAGAAGAGTGATAAAGAGAAGACCTGTGAGTCCAAAACCTTCATCCTAAATATTGTGCAAACCTCAGGTTCTCATAGCTAACCTGTTTCAAATCCTCACTCCAAAGAGATTTATTCTTAGCTTCACATACTTTTCTAATGCATTTCATTTTTTCCTTTCTAGCTTCTGACAAATGAAAAGTTCTGAGTTGAAAGTAAAGGCAAAACACAAAACCCAGACCAAAAGGTCACCAGGTAGCTCGATTCTGTCTAAGAAGGTAGATGACTGCTTGAAATATTGTGAAGCAATTGCTATCCAAAGCATTTAAAATGCTGAGAAACTACTTGTGTTCAAGGAATTGTGTTACATGGGCTCTGAGGGACAGTGGCCAGCAAAACTTTGAGGTGTACAGGTAGAAGCTCCTTGTCTGATTTCTAATTCTGAGTTCAATATTTTTTTGTTGTTGTTGTTTAAATGTATTTTGTGCAGGGTCTCTCTATGCAGCTTGGACTCATGGTGATTCTCCTGTCTTCAGCCTCCCAAGCGCTAGGATTACAGGTGTGCACTACCATACCCAGTCTCAATCACTGTCTCAGTGTGACCTGGGGGCGGGGCCAGCACCACACACTGGGTATAGAATCCTGGCTGCAGCTCTCTGCCTAAGCAGGTGCTTTAGTCCACTGAGCTATCTGGCTGGCCCTTGGCCCTAAGTTTAACGTTTGACACATGGGAAAAGTACTCTCCTAGGAACCACAAATCTTGCATTTACCCCTTTATCTAATCTCCCCACTGGTAGGTCAAGTCATGGGGTGGTGGCACTGCCGCTTGCATTGCTGCTGTGCCCCATTTCCCTACCGCCTTCTCTAGTTGCACCTTGACCTGATACCTGAGAGACCCTGGCTCACCTGAAGAGAGGCTGGCACTGGCTTTCCATTTTTCTTAGCGATGTGCTTCATGATCTTCATGGCTTTCCTGGGTTTGTTCTGGGAGATCAACCACCTTGGAGACTCGGGGATGCACCTACGGCACAGTGTCAGTGAGGAGAAAAGCCTTCCTGAAACCCTTCAGCCCCACTGTTGTGATGGGGTGCCTGTGAGGACCATGCACAATGAGGCTTGGTTAGATCTGCAGAGGGGATAAAGAGTGTCAGGAACTCATGCTGCCCTCCTCTCTGGAATCCTGACTTTACTTGGCCTTGTCCAAGAAGCCCTTGGACTTCTGCAGAGATTTCTAGAGGGAGCAAGTTGTAAAATTGAGAATAGCTGAGTCTCCAGCTGTGTGTGGGGAGGAGAGACAGGTCTGCCACATGGGCTTCAGGCTTTACAAGGGTGGAAGAGGCCTCAGAATGGAAGTGGGATCATTCAAACCATCAAGGAAGAAAGCAAGTATACATAAAGTGTCATCAAAAGTGTGCCCAAGACTGGGTCTTGTTATACATAGCAAGCTGGCCTTGATCTCACTATGTATCCTAGGCTGGTCTCAAACTCTCAGTAAAGCAATCCTCCTGTTTTAGCCGTCCAAGTGCTGGGATTACCAGTTTATGCATCACTCCAGGTAATGAGTGTTTGCTTTCCAAAATTTATTACAGTGAGGGCTGGCCAGATAGCTCAGTGGGTTAAAGGGCCTGCTGAGGCAGAGCACAACAGCCGGGGTTCGATCCCCAGGGTGCCATGCCCACGGGTCATGCTGAGACGAACTGAGATTGGGTGTGGTCATGCACACCTGTAATCTCAACACTTGGGAGGCTGAAAACAGGAGAATCACTATGAGTTGGATCTATATAGTGAGACCCTGTGGATGCTGTAGACCGTGCCCTAAATACATTAAAAAAATTTTATTATAGTGAAAGGCATGTGGTCATTAATCTCAAATATTCCCCTTGCTTCAAATATACTCATCAGAGCATTCTTGCCACTTTCTGAAGCAGCTCTGGCAGAGCTCTTTCATGACTTGAGTCACACTGTCATGGCTTGATGTTCTGAATTGATCAAAACATCTACCTTTCATGGATATCTTGACTTTGAGGAAGATTCAGGAGTTACATGGTACTTGATGTGGTGAACAAGCGTGTGGAGGCACATTGTAATGCTTATACAAGTGTACTTTGCTGCTGGATGCTATTCAGCAGTGACATTCACCATATTTTTTTTTAATCACATCTGGTAGAGACACTCACAAAAGAAGACTTTCAGAACTGCTTCAGGAAATGGCAAGAAAGATGGGATGAAGGTGTTCAAAGTAAAAGGGAATATATCCCAGGGGATTAAAGGCAGTGAATCTTTTACTGTAATAAAGGTTTTGTTGCTGGTTAGTTTTTGTTTTGAGAGACAGATTCTCACTATGCAGTCTGGTTGGCCTTTACCTCATTTTGTAGCCCAGCCTGACTTCAACCTTGCAATAAAGTAATTCTCCTGCCTCAGCTTCCCAAGTACTGGGATTATAGGTGTGTGCCACAAAGTCTGACAATACAGTTTTGAATGTAAGCTTTAAGGCATATTTTGATCCTATCTCATATTTATACATATTATGCCAAAATTTGATTTCTCAAAGAAAGAGGTAAGAATTTGTGGTCAGGTGCTGTTGGGATATGAAAGCCAGACAGTGTGATTTGAGCTAAAATCTGCCAATGATCTGGGAGCTCTGGCAAAGTCTTGACTGGACTCGAAGCAGTAGCTCTGGATTGGCAGCACCTGAAATAGCCAGGTTTGGAGTAGCAGGAGGCAAAGGAGTGGGAAGAAGGAGCTGGCAGGCCATTCTCACAGCCCCGTGGCATAAAGGTGGGAAGCCCTGGATGGGATCCCAGCTTGGGATTGCAGTTTCTGAGAGGTGGGCTCAGCAGGACCCAGGTGCATGCTTCTAATAGAGTAACATGGGGAGATAGCCAGGAAAACTACAGGGTTAAGCCTCAGGGCATGACCAGGAGCATACTACGCTCGGCTGCAGCCAAAGCACAACTCACATGGTGACACTGCAGGGCCATTTTTCTGGATAACACTTGGTCAGTTTGGCCAACCAACACCTGAACTGGGCTGGTGCAGCTCAGCTCTTGAGAACCAGGTCTGAGTGGGGAAAAACCCAATCAGCCTATGGGTGGAGAGTCAGGGTGGACTTTGAGCTAACACAGATTTCTGAAGAAATATTTGATATAATAAAAAATCAGATGATTTTTTGGGAATTAGCAACATTAGGTAAAAATGATAGGAATGGAAATCCCGACTCAATCCAAAGTATTCTTTGAGTTTGCTCTGCAGCAAACAAACAAACAAAAAAAATTACCTAGTTCAAGCAGAGGCCAGACAGTCATCAACCAGGGCCTAGATGGGAGACTACACCACAGGGCCCCAGTGTCGCCTGACTTCAAAGAGCTGACAGCATACTATGCCAGTTGGATAGTGAAATGACAGGTGAAGAGTTGGGGCCAAGAACTGGCAATATAAAGATGACAGAGATAAATGCACAGCTCATGAGTGTGGAGAGCACCCCCCAGGCCTGAGTGTCTCTCCAAGAGGCTTTGGGGGCACAGCATTGACTGGAGGTGCCATCACTTATGGGATCCATTCCTGCCTCTGTGCCTAGAACTTGCTTTTCTCCATTTAGGGTGGGCCCACCTTGCTCTTCTTTGACTTCAGTTCCTCTTCCTTTGCTCAGCTTTTAAAGCTATGTGATTTCTTGGATTCTGGCTCCATCTCCTTCTTCTCCCAACTCTATTCATCACTTCTGAGTGATCTCATTTATCCTCACAGCAACAACCAAGACATACATGCTATTTACTGCAATTCCAGATCCTTAACTTCCTCTGGTTTCTGGATATCTGTATGGGACTTCCCTTTGGCACCTCAACTTTGGTGTGCCCAGAGCTCGGCTCAGCCCCATTCTTTCCAACCTGCTCCTCCTTCTAGACACCCAACTAATATGCAGGCACTCAGCCTCCACTGGACAGCCTTTCCTTCCAGATCTCCA
>PVKN010034810.1:0-11755 GCA_004027915.1 Capromys pilorides
CTGTTAATGTTTTTAGAGATGCATGCCATTTCAGCTTTACATTACCATAATAAGGAAATGATCTTGTATTCCCTAGGACTGGGGAGACCAGAAAACCAAGCTTGAGTTGGTGAACAAATCCTAGAAGCTATGGACTTCTAGGTCATCCACTTCTGACAAGTACTGTTTTGAACAATCTCAGATCTCTTGCGAAGTTGGTAAATTTAAGTATTTCTCTTGTCTTCCTGTATGAAGAAGTAGAGTTAGCTAAATTTCTCAATCTATGGTTCACCTGGGCATTGAAGAATGTTTTGGATTTTGAGTCTTTTTATTTGACCATAGTGCTCTCTATCAGGGGATTTTGCATTGAATTTTTCAAGGTTTTAAAGCTTCAGGTCAGACCTGTAAATGAAGAAAAAGAAGAATTTGCAGGAAAAGGTTTTCAAACTCCTATTGATAGGATGAGCTGCCTTGGAGTGGCCTCGGTGGCTCCAGAGGGTTTCAGAGTCACATCACTGCGCCCTGTGAGTCCTCAACACAGCAGATGACCCTCACACAACGAGCGCACCTCCAACCTGGAAGAGGGAACAGGGAGGCTGAGGGGGGAACCTTCTTTTAAGAATTTAATTTAATCTCATTTTGAAGAGTAAACACAGAAGCAAAAACAAATAGCAAAATAAAGACAGAAGCAGGGCAACATAGAAGACGTATGTTATAGATTTTCAAAACAAGAACAGCTAATTAAAAATGGTTGTTCTGTTGTCTATTTTTATCTTAAAATCTATTGCTCAGATCAAAGTACAGTCTTGTCTAAAACATAAGGAAGAGCAGAGAAGCATAAATGGGGTCAGAACGGAGTACTTCAATTGATTAATAAAACTCTATGGTGATTTTTCTCTGAACATTGACTTGGAATTCACCAGAGGCTCGTTTTATGCTACGTATCTATAGTTTAGGAGACTGTTATGAATTGGAAAGTTTTTTGCAGCACCTTATATAGTTGCATTTGTTAGATTAATCTGAGAGGCTTTTGCTTCTTAGAATTTGTCTTGATGAATTAGTGAAGGGAGATGAGTTAGGCATTCTTCAGCTCAGGTAAGTCAGAAATAGTCATTGGTTCATTCACGTGTCTACTAATTCTCTTTTAAACTTTATTTTATTATTATTTATTGATACAGGGTTTCACTATGCAGCTCACACTCTTAGTGATCCTCCTGATCTGAGCTATCCACCCAGCCTGTGTTTATTAATTCTTGAAATGTCCTCTACACATACAGTATATATGGTCATGCAATTCACAACATCAGTCTTCTTTTTTTTTTAATTCTACATAAAGGTATGTGCATGTATGTTTGTGTGTGTGTATGTGTGTGTCCGTGGTATATACTTTCTTTCCCCATGTCATATGTATAGATCTTGCTTTAGTTGGAAGGTTGACATAGTTCCAGAAAAGTTTAAAATTTGAAGATTGCTGTGGCAAGATCAGGGTCCTGATTTTGAAAGAGTAGAATACTATTAGAGATCTAAATATCTGAGGCACTCACATTGTGTGTGTGTGTGTGTGTGTGTGTGTGTGTGTGTGTGTGGTGTACTGGGGATTCAGTTTGGGACCTTGTGCTTGTTAGGTAGGTGCTTAAGCTGCTGAGCTACATACCTGGCCTCAGGGCACTCACATATCTAAAACTGTAAAATTTTTCCAGACCCTCTGGGCTTGTGGAAGCTGTGGTTTTTCTGGTTGAAGTCAACATCTCCCACCTTGCTTGGAGATGCTGCTGGCTTTTGCCCTGAGAGGTCGCTTGCATTTCTTCAGTGTCTGCTCACTTTCCATGCTGGTCACTAATACAAGGAGCACTCAAAAGCATTCAGGTCTTTTTCATCTCATTCGTTGGTGAATGTTGGCAGAATATGGTTGTACTCCTCAGGGCTTGCTGTCTGGCCATGATATCTTAATTCCATTTTTTATTCCCTTTCCTCCCATCCCTTCCATCACTCGGTCCTCTTCTCTTTTGCAAAAGATCTATCTCCCTGCCTCTTATCTTTATTTCTTATTTTTCCCTTATGTATATTTTGAATTTCTTTCTTTCTTTTTTTCTCTGTATTTAGGGCAAGGTCTACAGGGTCTGTAGGGTCTTCCCACTAGACTGGACTCATAGTGATTCACCTGTGTACAGCCTCCCAAGAGCTGGGATTATAGGCATAGGCCACCAAGTCCAGTCTCAACTGCCATCTCAGTGTTCCCCAGGGGCAAGGCCCACACCGCAGACCAGGGGATTAAAGCCCTGCCACTGGGCCTGCTTGAAGGCACTTCAATCCACTGAGCTATTTGGCTGACCTTCAGATTTCTCCCATAAGAGAAACCATGTAATGTTTAGGTTTGTGTCTGATTTATTTCACTTAATATTGTGGTGTAAGATGCATCCATTTTCCTGCAAATGACTCATATGTATTCCTCTGACCCAGTTATTTTTCTTTCATTGCTGGGACAAAGTACCCAACACCCAAAATTAAGGAAAGAAAGGTTTAGCTCACAGTGGAGCTTTCAGACCTTACTCTCCTGGTTCCAAGGCTTAGTTGCTTATGGCAGAGGGCAGCCTTTCATAGCGGTGGAAAATAGCAAAGCGCAGGAGGGGCGGCTGCAGTGGTCACTAACTAGCCCTTTCTCCTCCTTACATTTGTATACAGATTATCTGCCACAGAGTATGTGCAGCACTTACACCCATAATCCTATCATTGGATCAAGAATTAATCACAAACTCTGGAAGCTTCCCCATGACTGCATGAGGCCTGGGGGACAACTAGACACCAACCACAACTTATAAGAGAACCTAGGTAATGTTTAGGTTTGCATCTGACTTATTTCACTTAACATTATGGTGTAAGATGCATCTCATACAAATGACTCAAGTGTATCCCTCTTTATGGCGAAGTAGGACCCCACTGGGCATAAATGCCACATAGTCCTCATCCCTTCATCTGCTGATGAACACAGAGGCTGCTCCCAAGATGCAGCTGCTCTGAACTGTGCTGTTTTAAACATGGGAATGCCTGGGTCACTGTAATAGGACGTCTTCAACTCCTTTGGGAAGACACCTAGAGGGGAAGAGCTCGGTTGAGAAGAATTATTGAGTTTCTGTGAACTCTTCGTAATTAAAGATTAGTGTTTGCACTGTGTTCTCAAGTTAGGGCAGAGTATTTGCCTCCCAAGACCAACCGTGCTCCTTAAGAATTGTCCCACCTTTACCTCCTGAACACTAGACCCAGTGCTTGGCTGTGATCTCAGCCTGGCACACAGCTGGGAAAGGCTGGAAGTGCTCAGGACAGAAACCTGCTGTTTACCAAAGAACGACGGCAGCCAGGGCTTTCAGGTAAGAACAGAAGCAGCGTTGTTTTGCTCTTAGCAAGCTGGGTGAAGGGGGAAAGCACGTAAGTTGGTTAGAAAAAGTATCAGTTTGGGCACAAGCTCCATTGGTATGGGATTCAACTTCCTCGCAAAGACCTGTGGATGTGTTTCTATACTTTTTAGTTTGGTTCTTAGGGGATTTTTAATAAGCAATTGGTCATTTTAAGAGAAATAAATATGCCAGAAATATTATGGTAAATATGGATATAGGGACTCAAAAGTTCAGAGAAGTGGACATGCTAGAATGAATACGCTACATAACACTAGAAAACCACCCAGTCAGCTGGTTTCCATGAGAACACCTAGAGAATATTCCACTTAAAAAACCAATGAGCAACATGCCAGTGACAGATATCCAACATGATTACTAAGTTCCTTGTTGGTTCTTCTCTGTCGGCCAAGATTGGCGTTGGAGAAGTTACTGAACTGCAATCTCTGACAGACAGATTTGAGCTATGCCAAAGGCTCAGAGACTTGATGACTACATTTAGCCATCAGAAGCAAGGTAGTGTAACTTTCAGGATGGCCAAAATTCCTGGAGTGACCAGCAGGGGCCTTGGGCTCTACAGCTGTGGAGATAGTTATTAGAACACAGTTACCTAGAGAAGATAGACCGAAACCTCAAAGATAATCCTCTATTTAAAACACAGAAATTTTCAGTAAATTATTTCAGAAATGGTATTTTTGCTAGAAAAGGTTAACCTGGCCTCCATTTTATGACATAGGGGCAGAAGGGAGTGATGCCTTTGTTTCCCATCCTAAGCGTCATGCCTGCAGTTCACAGAGCAAAGGATAGATTAACAATTGACAACCACAGCAGAACTGTTTGGTCACAGTTTAGAGGACTTGAGAGCATTTGGAGATTCTAAGGTTCAAAGAATGCTGTCCACTTTTATATACAGATTCACTATAGGCTAAATGGCTGTGCAGAAATGACACCAGCAGACAAAACCAATCTGATCTAAGGGCAAAACACTGGATGGAAAATCCAGCAAGGCGGGCAGCTCAGCTTCTTGTTGGTCTTTCTGTGTGGTATTGCTTTCCTCTGGGCATGGGACCTCTTCTGAAATGAAGTTCTTACCTAATATCAGATGAAGTAGGCTAAAGCATTTCCTTATGGTCAGAGTCCATACGCAAAATGGAGAAATGCTAGAGTAATGTTCCTAGGTTTCATGGCTTTGTGGGAGGAAAGAGGGTTCATCATCAGTGACCTACATTGGAGAGGGGAAATCTGTAGTTTCTATGGCCTACTTTGGAGAAGAATGAAGGACTAAGTGACACAGGAGCAGGGGAAGATCAGATAGAGGCTTTGCTCCTGCAGGGCCAAGGCAGCGTGCCCGGGGGGCCCCGGCATTGGCCATTGATCTGGCCATTGCACACTTTCCCACAGACGCTAGAGCTACAGGAGAAGGGTAGCAGCACACATTTAGGATCTCACCAGGAGCCGGATAGCTTTCCCATCTGCCATGCCATGGCATGTAAAGAGCTACAGCAGACGGCCTGGACACATTGCATAGTATTGCGTCTATTGATGACATCATATGAGTCATACTTGTACTCAATTGACAAGAAGTATTAAGTGCCTTGGAGTTTTTTTTCTACACAGTTAGAGAATATATTCAACCTGCCACTGAAATTCATAGAGATCTCGTAGTCTGGTTTGCGAGCAGAAATTCTTTTCCAGACTAAAAGACAAATCATTGCATGTTGTAGCTCCCACCTCTAACAAGGACTGGCAGTTCATATTTTTGTTCTCATTCTGCAGAGCATGTTCTAAACTTGGAAATACAGCCTCACCTCATTTGCTATGCTTCCTAGAAGACTTTGCTGAGATTTTATAGGATCTAGAGCAGAGAGGGACCTGAACTGGGTTCAGCACTATTCCAGCTTGGGGCATGTGTTGGTGCATTGGAGGGAATTGTGGCAAGAAAAAGACACTGGATATGTTTATAGAATATGCCAAATAGAAGGATAGCAGTGAGGATGCCTGCAGCTGTAGCACAGCCCATGGGATTTACATGAGAGCGGCCCAGTGTGTGCTGGCCAGACTGTGGAGCGCCACTTGCATGTCTTGGGTATGAGCACAGAATGTACAACCCTGGGCCAGTGAAGATGAATCTGGAACAACCCATCATGAGCCGCGGTCTGCTCTACCACCAAGGGGTGTGGCCCAGCAGGCAGATGCAGTGGTCCCTCATGATGAGAGGGAAGAGGTACCCCTGGGATTGGGCTCCAGTAGCACCCCAGAGAATGCTGAATTCTGCCTGGTAGAGACAGAAAACTTCCACAAAGGCAAAAATGAATAAATGCAATGGATGCAAAAGATGCTGAAACTGTAAATCTAAGGAGCTTGAAGAAAGAAATGGAGTCATTTTTCCAGACACCCTTTTGTTATGAAGGCACTTGGCTTTTTTACTTTCATTATGTTGGCCTCACGTTTTTTAAATTATTCTTCTGGAAATTTGAGAGAATTTGCAAGCATACTAGTGTGGAATTAGAAATCTTTACAATGAAAAGAAAAAAAATATATAATGAATCACTTGATAATCGTCTTCATAATATATAAAAAACATTTAATGTACTGAAAGAAGGGAACATGAAAAATCCAGTGGAATGAAGGCACATTGTTCCACAAATTAGAAAAAGATGCTGTTTGAAATAACAACAGGAAGATAACTCAGTGGTACAAGTGCCTGCCTGGCAAGTGCAATGTCCTGAGTTCAATCCCTGGTACCGTCATCCCAAGAAATAAAAAATTTAGCCTCATTTGAGACTTCTACACTTAATGTATTTTCTTTTTTTAAAAATACATTTTCTTTTTGAGTCAAATAATATATTTTAAATCATTTTTTTTCTATTTCATTCAGTCCTCATCACAAGTGATACAGGGACTAATAAATACTAAGTATCCCTGAGTGATGTTGTGTCACTTGAGTCTTCTTGTACTTCTACTGTTGCTCACGTGGGTTGTGATTTTACTTTTCCTTCTTCTGTTTTGTGCTCCATGAGCTAGGTACATACAAAGTCCACTGGCTGCGTTTCTCAGAATGTGTTCCCGTTGCTAGGAGTTGCCCTGCTGCCCTAAAATACCTGAGGAGATTCTGGCTGGCTTTTGTTAGCTCCTCTGAATGTGTTCTGACCACAAACCAGTACCCTCTTTTCACAAAAGGCATTGGTCACACATGCCACACGCACGGACATTTAAGACAGACACACTTTAAAAAAAATCATTATCAGGGTCATAACAAAATAAGCTGACATCTTCTTGGTCTCTATACAAAGTTGTAATCAAAGAAGCACTGTCCAGCAACGAAAAGCCACTAGAAGAGAATATCAACAATCACTTATGTTTCTTGGCTATTACTAAAAAATATTTAAATCCACAACCCATAGCAACACAAATCTCAACACACCTCAGAAGCTCCATGCTTGCCAACTATTGGTCTGCTCTGCAGGCTTTCGGACAACTTCTCCCACACCTGGAGCCCGTGTGAGCTTCACCGATTTTCCTGCTACTTTTCTCTATCTCTGTTCTTCTCCACCCCTTCTCCCTCACCATGATCCTGAATCTGCATCATGAAAGTCTGGGAAAGCAGGAAGTGAAGATACAGTTTATTCTAGGGTGAAAAAAAGAAAGAAAAGAAATACAGTGAACAGACAGACAAGGAAAAGATAAATTCTCTCCCCGACCTTTTTTCCTAAGGGACCTAAAACATGCAAAAACTAGTGCTAGGATTTTTTTTTTTATCACTCAACTATGATCATGTGCTGCACAAGGGTGTTCTGGTCAATGACAAGCATAATGGGTGACAGTGGTGTCACAGATTTTAAAGGAGCTCACAGTCTCCTAATGCTTGAAGACGCTGTCACCCCGCAACACCATACAGTACATTATTCACCCAGCTGTATGTGTGTCATGCGGATGCCACTGTCCGCAAACCTCCTGCCTGCCTGACAGGGTTTGAAAGGAGAGCCTGTAGACTGACACAGAGTGCGTAAGACTTGAAGGTGGAAACACATGATTATGTGACTGGTGTATGCATTTACTGTCTTCTTTTTATTGATAATAACAGTACACCTCTACTGAGGAAAGGCTTTCCAAGCCTTGGCATGTGGGTAGCAGCCTCACCCAGCTGTGCACTCACAGCAGCCCACTGCATTCAGAGACCATGGGGTGACTGACCTGCAACATGCAGGCTGGAGTAGTAGAGTGCAGTCTGAGGGGTGGGCGACATATAGCACTGTCATAATTTCTGTTTTCTTACTGAGATAATTAGAATTTGGAGAGACAAAGTGACCTACCTAGGTCTCCTAGCCGTTGGGTGTCAAAATGCTTTTTAAGCAACTTGCCAGCTACTATATGAACTTTCCAGATCCTATAAAACCCAGTAATGCTTATCTTCCAATTTGAGTATGTTGTTCGTCCTCTTGATCCGTCTTCCTCTCCAAATCTGTCTTTAGAAGCAGATGTTTGTTTAAAACAAATCAGTAAGACCTTACTTGTATCTATGCATTAGCCATCCTGTTAATGTCTTAGTTTTGGAAGCTGGTTTATATAAATAACCTACTACTTTAATTATTCTAAAAACTTAAAATACATTTTTACAGAATGGTAGAACTGTTGTTCCATGCAACAAATAAGGTTTTTAAACTGATTCTGGTAGATTGGACAGTATGTGTATCTCACTGCAAATAGAAATAGCATGGAGAGATCTGAGCAGGCCCTCCCGTGGCATGCAGGTGTGTCCAGCTGACCGTTCCATGAAAATACCCATGTGTGGCCAGATGCTGTCTCAGCCAAGCACTCTCCCCCTCTCTGCCTCTACCATTATTCCATATCTGTACCACAAATGTCTAGGAATAAAACAGACAAAGATTAAAGGCTTGGGGAAGAAGCAACAAAGATGTTATTCTGCCACAGTAAGAGATAAAAAAAATTATAACTTTTTGAAGAGGAAATTACAGCTATCACCACTACAAGGAAGGAAGAGGAGACAGAACCACTGAGGACATTGGAACATCACCAACACATGCTTGGGGGCTGCACTGTTGTGGAGATGGTGAGATAGAATTGCTGTGAGGCGGCTAGGCATCTATTCCTTGGCTTGTGATCAGGGAACTCCTGAGACAGGCGTAAGGGTGTGGAAGGAAGAGGCATGCTAATGTCAACCAGAGTCTCTCAGGGTCTGGCGGTGCAAGAATCCACCTTGAAAAATGAGGACAGCACCCATTTCTCACTATTTCCATGAGTTATTTGTCCAACATCACAACAAAAGTGAGGCTGGGCATTGAACGTGAACAATGTAGCTACAGCTCGCATGGCTGAGTCTTTGAGATCCTCATACCTAGGAAGCACAGAGCTCTTGGCTGAGCGTTTGCTGCTTCCGCACGCTAGAGGCTGTGCGCTCTGAGGCACTCCGTACTTCTGTTCAGTCACTGTTTGTCAGTCAATGCCCTTCTACACTGGTAGCTTCCAAGGACACAGGCCATGTGGACACTGACAACTGATGTCGACCTGGAGTACTTCTGGCTGTAAGTGTCCGGCACTGGGTGAGTGCTGCTCTTGGTGGCCCTTACCTGTCTGCGTCTGATTCTTCAACCTGAGGAGGCAGTGGAAAAGGCAAACAGTGCATGCTTGACGACCTAGCTACTGTGTGTGTGAGATGCCTGATCTCGCTTACCTTCATAAGCACAGGCAGCAGATGTTACTGTCCCCGCTTCCCACATTAGGAAATGAAAGAATTTTCAAAATATAATGAGAACTTACAAGGAACCATTTTCATGAGGGCTGGAAGCAGCCAAAATTCAAAATTCAAAATTAACCTATGTTTGTTGAGCAGCGCCTAGGTGAATTTTGTTGTGGTTTTTATTTTTATCTCAATAAAGGCTTAAGAAGTCTAGCAAAGCAGGCCTAGCACCCCAATCTTCGTTCTGATAACATCTTCAGTAGAAGGAATGTGGGATTCATACAAAAATGTGTGGATGGGGCAGGAGCTGTGTGAGGTGGGCCAGCTTTGCAGCGTCACCAAGAGTGCAGTTAAACAAACAGCCCCAGAACTCTCTTTCACAGGAGCACTTCAAAGGGTGCACATGAGCCATTGGAAAACACAAGTGACTACCTAATGCAAACACTTGGAGCAATAGAATGAGTAAAATCAATGCATAAATATCCACGAATCCTTACTGGTATAACTAGATGACTGGATTAATACACAAATCGGAGGAGAATAGACAGAGACAAATGTCCAGAAAATTTGTGTACAAGCTCAGCTCTCAAGCGGGTAGGATGTAGCTTGCCATTCCTGAAGTGGGCTGTGCAGAGATTCTTCCACAGAAGACAGGGTAGTGGGGAAAAGCTTGCCACCTGCCCGGTGCAGAAACCTGGCAAGTGCTCACTGCCCTGGGCCAAGATAAACAGTGACAATTCTGTGGCTGGCGCTACCCTTGGCAAATGTGACGCAATAACACTTCCGCTCTGTGATTTTCCTGGTGAAAACCCACAACCACTGTGTGGTCAGGAGGAGAGTGTCGGGCAGATGGCAGTTGAATGAAAGGCCATCTCCACAGAACCTGGGCAGCCCTCTGAAGGCTCTCTAGGTTACTGAGGAGAAGAGTCTGAGAAACTGCCACCCCAAAGAGAAGCCCAAGGAGATGTGGGAAGTGGCCAGTGCTATCCTGGGTGGACTCTTGGGCCACGAAAGGGACACTGGGCTAGGAAAGTGTCAAGGTCTAAATAAAGTATGGAATTCAGTTAATGAGAATGTGTAAATATTGGGTAATTACTTGTAACAAATGGATTCTACTGCTGTAAGATGTGGACAGTCTGGAAACCGGTGGTGAAGTAGGTGGTATTTTTCTATCTTCTGATTTTTTAATGAAGATCATTGTTTATTTAAAAACATCTTCGGGAGGGGCTGTTTCCTATATTTTTGGTGGGAAAACAAAGTGTCAGACAGTTTGAGTTCCTTGTTGAATCTCTAAGCAGCTGAAACTTCAAGTGGCGAACTTGCAGTCCGGTCTATGTCTTTGGACCGACTGGCTCCTTTCACCCCGATACTGTGTGCTACAGCCCTTCCTAGGGCTTCCTCCCACAATCAGGGCTTCTCTATTTCCTCCCAGGGATTCCAGTCTTCCCATACTCTTAGACTTTCCTGCTATAGGGGAATAGCAGATAATATATGAATCCAGTTGCCTTAGATTGGAATGGATCCCCAAATAATCTTTACAACAATATAAAAGCAAGAATTCATTTGAGAAGTGACTCCAGGAAGCAGAAGACAGGAAGTGCCGCAGGAGAAGGAAAGGATATTAATAAATTATGTGCAATAAGACTGTGACTTGGATGAGTAGAGCCCAGTTCCACCTGGTGTTTGCCTGCCACTTATGGGGAGCATGTCTTAGGGTCTTCTCTCAGGGACAAGGACCCTGCTGTGTATCAGTAGGCTCTACCCTCCAGTGGTTGAAGACTGACTCTAAAGATTAACATTTCCTTGCCTAGGTATGAGTTATGGGGAAAACCTTTCACTCAGAGAAGAACACGTGTAGGATGCTGTCTACCAGCAATGGAAGAAGACACAGGAAAATTCCTGTTGCAGGGACAGGCACAGAGCCTGGTGTTACACACTGAGCAACATTGGATGGGGACATCTTAGACAGCTACCTTCTAACCCAAAGGACAGTTTTTTTTTTTGATGCAAAAGTATGAAAACTGATCTGAAGTTCAAATCCATGCAGAGCAGGTGTTGCTAAGGCAGGGGTGCTGAGCCCAATCTTGCCTACCATCAATAAATGTGTACTGTGATCTGAAGAAAGTTTTTGTTGTAGTAAATTTATTGGCTACGTTGGTTTCTATATTGTCCACATTTTGCATGACTGCTTTTGCACTACATTGGCTAAATTGCATTTTGTAGCCAACACTGACTAGTTGACCCACTTATTCCCTGGACTCTGATAGAAAGACGCGGCCTCTGATGCAGCCTACATGGGAAGAGCCTCTACTGCCCCTTGTTTTCTACTATAGGTGATGCTAACTTGCCCTTTTGGCAAGGAGCTGATGGTCTGTGGGACCATCCGAGCCTTGAGAGCTGGTGCTGTCCAGTGTTCAGTGGGTGCAATGTACCCTACTGCACTTGGGCAACTTCCCTGACATGGTGGTAGATTAAGGATCTCTTGAGCCCTGTTCCAGTGTAAACGCTGGTTTGGGCAAAATATCCAGTGCTGGCAATGTGAAAGGACAGCACACTTTGGAAGACCAGCTATCAGCCTATCTCTCTGCTTCCTTTAAACAGACGCTGCACTCCACGGGGTTGGGAAGATTCTCTTTATTCAGGTTGGAGTTGCATTTGACAGTTGGGGAATCTATTTTGCTCTGAAGGA
>PVKN010034811.1:0-11757 GCA_004027915.1 Capromys pilorides
TGGCACATTTCCATTTATTTGTATATTTACTCTATCTCTCAAAATTTCATGTTATTACTGGTTACTCTATTTTTGGATATACTATTTCATATTAACTATCACTGTCAGGAAGTAGGACTTAATTTTTAAACTTCTTAACTTTTTTGTATATTTATCTTATATCTAGTCATTTACGGTATCCATACTGAAACTTCCTAATAATTATAAACTAATTTTTAAACCAGAATAATACTCTTTACGACTAAAAGTTATCATTATTTTATAACTTACAGACTTTTCCTGCAAGTTTAGCTCCTCATAGAACAGCCCACTGAGCCATGGCCACCAAGTGGCAAGAGGACCGAGCTTTCAGCACTATCTGAACTCTTTGTATCACTCACACACAACAGTCCCAGCACCCATGGATCCCACAAGGCAGAACAGCAATAAGACACTATCAAAGCACAATGGCACAATAGCACACCTCAGATCAGGCTGGCCACCAAGGCCACCTGAGGAAGTTAGTAATCTGGGGACAAAGCTGGGACACAGATTTTGCTTAAGCTCTCCAAGGGACTGTGATAGGCAGCCTGGGACCTGTGACACAGAACCAATTCTATGTAATAGATTTCAATAAATATATTATTAGCATTCTCTGGTTTATTAAGGTTTAAATCAGACAAGCTTTCATTTGAAAAATACAAACAAAAATCCTAGGAAACTCACAATGAAGCCAAACACGACTGTAGAAAAGAAACCGCCAATGAATCCTTCCCAAGTCTTCTTAGGAGACAACTAAAAAAGGTCAAATAAAATTAAAAAAGAGTTACTGCACTTATAAAACACACAACAGATAGGCAAACTCTGGCCAAGGAGTTTCTCAAAGCCTTGCATGTCCTCCTTACTTTTCTCTTACTGGAACTATTCAAGAATTTTTTCCCTTCATTCTGTGATTCTGATTTACTTGTGCAAATATCTTTACTGCATGTAACATAGAGCAGGACCAGGTAGGTGCGATGTGCTTCATTTGTTTCTTATGGGCAGTCTCAAATTACTGGGTTTTTTCCCCTCCAAGGGCTATAAACTGTAGTGAAACAACTATATGACGTTCATGCTTATCTTGGAATACCAACAACACATATTCACTCCAGGTACACACAGTCTGTGCTGACCTGCTACTGACCCCAGAACAGGAATACAACACATATGGACACAGTGCAGCACTCCCAATTTGCATACATGGCTAACACGTACTACAGAAAGAGCTCTTTCTGAAATGGTAAGATTCTCCACAGTTCCCAATACTGAGTATTGCTTCTCGAGTATTCATGTACTCCCCTCCCCCTAGTCTATGTCCATCTCCAGAATAAAGAAGGGGCATGTTGTGCTTCTGAGGATAAATGCCATTTCAGAGTTGAGCTATTGTTTTCCAGTGAATGGGGTATTTTTGGAGAGACAGTCTAGAACAGGAGTGCAGGTGCAGGAGGAAAAGATTTAGGAGCGGAGGGTGGTGCCAACTGCCCTAGCCACTGAAGCGGAAAAGGCCTGAAATCAAAGATCACTGAGAGTCTTCATGACTGAGAGTCTTCCTTGGAACCAACTATAACAGAAGCTACATGTCAGAGGGAAATGTCTAAGGTTAGAAATGGATTACAGGTGAACTTCCTGAGCTGTTAACAGATCTCTTGTCTTGATGTTGGTAAACCCAAAATCAAAATGGTTTATGGCTATGGTTTCTTGACAAATCTGCTGCACACAAGGAGGGACACACTACCTCCTAGATAATCCAGCTAATCCTGGGTCTCTGCTGTACCCTAAAGAGGCAGCGGTCTCAAATTCAGGTGTCTAGTGATTGAAGATAGCAAATCAAGCCGATCCATGTCAGATCACTTTATAACTTAATGGCTCAGCTGCCAGGGGTGTCACACAGCTGATGCAGTCTGTCAAGTCACTACAGTTGCATGCAGCATCAGCCCCCGAGGGTCATCTACAGCCTAACAGGCTTTCTAAGCCCAGAGCAGTCCACACAGACCTCTTGAACAGTTCAGCTTATTTTTGTACTGCAGCAGCTTCAGAGTCACTTTAAGGCACACACTTTGCTGCCAGGGGCCCTACAGCTCTGCCTGGCACTATGCTACATTCTGGCAGGGAGATTTGTTTTGTTGTTTTCCTTTTCTGACATTAGGGATAGAACCCAGGGACTCATGCTATACAAGTGCTCTACCACTGAGTGACATCGCAGCTCACACAGAGAAGTCTGTGGAAGGGTTACCAAAGGACAAGCAGTCCCCTCTTTTCTCCAGAAACACTAAGCTACCCCACAGCACTCTGAATACACAGACATTTTTATACCTGACTCCTGGGCTCAGTCCCTGCCCAAACTGCCTTCAAACAATTCATTATAATAACCATGTACTAGTTATGTGGGAATATAATTGAAGTCCTTGCCCAATATGTGGAAAAAATCCTATCTAAAAACCCAGCATAAAAGCACTTATTAGAAAAACTATTTCTAGAAAAAGCTTTAATTTCCATGAAGAATTGGCTTCTTTCTTACCCAAAATAATAACTATATAATAAATTTTGTGTGTATGATGATCTGGGGATCAAACCCAAGGACTCTCTCTGGCCCTGAGCTACACACTCCACCTTTTTTATTCTTTATTCTGAGACAAGTCTTATTAAATTGTCCAGGTGGGGCTTGAACTTGTAATCCTCCTGCCTCAGTTTCCCTCAGTGTAAGGAGTACAGGTGGGTACCTCCATGTCTGGTTAACACATTTCATTTCTTTCTTTGCCTGTACTGCCCATAAGCATGAGCAAAATCTATGGCAACAATCTGCTTATGTTTTTCTTTCTCTAATTTTACATCTTTTACTACTTATATTCTATTTATTCAGGTTTCCCCAGATCTTTTTTTCTTCCTTTATGTATTTGGTACGGGTCTTGCTATGTAGCTCAGACGCTACATAGCTCAGACTCACAATGATCCTCCTGATTCAGCCTACCTAGCACTGGGATCACAGGTATGTGCCACCACACCTGGTTTCAGTGGCTGGCTGGGCACATCCATGGTGGGGCCAGCATAGCATGTGGTACCAGGGATTGAGCCCAGGTCACTGAGCTTGCCTAGGCAGGTGCTTAACCCACTAAGCTATCTCCACAGCATCCTCCCACCCCCCAGATCTTTGAAAAAGTGAGTTTGGGTATAAAAGTCTTGCACATAGACCAGAATGCATGAATACGGTATAATTTACTCTTTTAGAAACTTTGGCAAAGGAAAGAACAGCTGGGGAGATGGTGCTACCAGGGAAAGTGGTCAACAAAAGGCTCCCTCTTAGGGCTGTCTGGTAAGAAGCCAGCAGGAAGGTGGGAGGGGAAGTGACCTGAATGTCCCTACCTTGGGGAGCAGGTGACCCAAATGGAGCTGGTGAAAGATGTGCTCCCTGATCTTAACCCAGGGTTGCTAAGGGCAGCTGGAAAAATCAAGGTATCTTAGAATACAGACATGGTGCAGTGGGACTCAGTGGGTGAAAATGATGTTGCAGGCTAATTTTTAAGGCTATGGGAGTAGCTTGCATGTAACATTTTCCTTTACCTTAATTAACGGAGTTCTTCCAAAAAAAAATCCAAAAAGGTAAGCAGTAATGTCATTGCAGATAACACTTGATATCGGAACAAGGAACCTTTAAAAAGAGAAAAAGTCAGCAGAAAAAAGTCTGCATGAGTGAGTAGCAAATGCTCACATAGGCTTATGACTCATAAGAAGCCAATGTAATCATCCTTTAGATTATGCTTCCACCCAGCCCAGAGCATAACACTTGATAAAACATTAGCAGAGGCAATAACTATATAGCAGATTTGCTCCTTTAGCAATTAAGTAGACCACGATCTATAAATAAACATATGAAGAGAATGTAGCTAAGGAAAATATTAAATAATCAATTTCTATGGCTATGGACATTTGAATCTTAGTTTTATGATGAAAAAGTTACAAATAATAAAATTTCTTTTAAGAAAAGTAACCTTTTAAAATGCAAATGAGTCCACCAGCTTAGACTGGGCATCTGATAAATGTGTGCCAAAACCTTCAAGCAAATTCTCGCCTAGGAAAAATTATTAATTTATTTTTATCCTAGTCTGTGATTATGTTAAACTCTATAAGCCATATGTCATCTACTTTGTTTGAGAAACTGCTCCTCATCAATAAGTTTTGGCAGACAAACTTAAATGAATCTGAGTGTCTATTTACACATGTACATGTGAGGATCACAGTAAAAACAAGACCAAGACTATAAAATTCATCTTACTGCACACAATAATTTTATGCTATTTTAATTAACGGGCTTAAAATGAATGTGAGGGAAGCAATATCATTTGTTTTTTAATGTTAAGCCTTTTCTTCATTCCAACTAATTGTACCAATTAAGTTTATAATTTTCAGTGAGCACAAAGGCTCTCTGAATCTACACAAGCTGCTGTAGAGCTGCAGCTCCAACCCTGGGGTCTGACCTGCTCCTCCAAAGCATGCAGGGGAGTCCTCGCAGCTTCTCCCTAAATGCCGGAAAAGCATGGTGGGCACACACTTCTCATATATTCCATGAAGATATTAAAGTCTTTTTCAAGTCTGTTCTTCATAAAAGTCACACTAAGGTCTATCTGAAACCATAACCACTGGAGCCTTTGTGAGGACTTTCTGCACTTTATCTACAATTTATTTATTTATTTATTTATATTTTAGTACAGGGTCTACAGGGTCTCACTACACAGATCAGATTTGTAGTGAGTCTCCTCTTTTCAGCCTCCCAAGCACTGGGATTACAGGTATGCACCACCACACCCAGCCTCAGTCACCTCCTCAGCGCACTCTGGGGGTGGGGCCAGCATGGCAGGCCAGGGATCGAACCACGGACCTCTGTGCCTGCCTAAGCAGGCGCTTTAATCTGCTGAGCTAACTGGCTGGCTCTATCTGGAACTTTAAAGCTTCCAGTTGTTACTGAAGCACTTGATATTCAGGTGTGAAATAGGAAGCCAACTAGTGATTTAATGGGATAGAGTAGCAGCAAGTAGCATATGAGGGGGATATCTGTGTGGTACAGAGTTTCCAGAGAGCCAGATGTAACTATGGCACAGAACAATGTTGTCCCCTTACCATATCATGCCTTCAAACAGATTTTGGATGACCAGATGCGACTGGGTGACGGTTATCAGTAAGGTGACATGAGTCCAAGCAAACTGTTAACAGCCCAACAACATAAAAGTTAGCGGACACAGCGGCAGCGCAGCCAAGCACACAAGCACAGTGTGCAGAGAGACCAGTTTCTACCCTGGCTTTTGGTCAGACTTTGTAAGAAAAGGTCACACACAGTAAATGCAGTTAGTAAAATGAATCCACTACACTGTCTACTACAATCTGAAACAAATGAAACTATTTACCAAAGTCATCTTAAGGTATACACAAATGGGATGCTAATAGTGAAATATATTACATTTTAAAAACACATCATAATCTGGAATCTCTCAATATAAACAATGATGAGAAATTGATGGTGTTGCCATAGTATTAAGGAGAAACATTTATTTTACTCTGGCAGCATCCTGCAGTTATGAAAAGCATCGTGATAACATTTGCCCATACTGAGGTATTTCTAACTTGAAATGACCTAAACCAGTAGGGTCCAGTTGTTTATGCCCACATGCCTTGCAGTATTGGAAACTGAACCCAGGGCCTCACACAGGCAAGGCAAGGATGCTGCCACTCAGCTACATCTTCAGGCCTATTGATGTTTGTTTCTTTCTTTCTCATCATTCATCTATCTATAAAATTTGTGATAGGGCCTCAATTAATTGCCAAGATTCAGCTCTAACTTGCAACCCTCCTGCTTCAGCCTCCTGGGGAGGTGGATTTACAAGCATATGGCACCTCCACTGCACTTAAACTCTACTTTTCGCTATGTGAAAACAATGGTGTTCAATGTCACAGTTTCACTGGTCCAAGAGCTGGCCAGGTTAGTGACTCAGTACAGTTACTGGTCAGGATGGGAATGCAGAGAAGCAGAGTTTCTAGGTACTGGTCTCGCAATTTTGGCTGGCATTTGTAAAACAACTTTTCAAAATAATTAGGAAATTGCTTTATCCTTAATAAATCTGCTTTCCATTTCAGCAAATAATACTTTATGTAGATTGTTCTGTTATATTCTGCTTTTATTGACAGTAAAGATCAATTCTTTGATACTAGCGGTTTCAAAACCCACAAAAGATTTTTTTCAGGATTTATGTCGCTGGCCCTCTGTGTCCCTATCCTACATCTGTGGATTCAACCAAGCAGGGATCAGAAATACCGGGGTTACAGATTTATTCTCTTGTGTTGTTACTTCCTGAACACAGCAGAACTTTCTTTTTTTCTTTTGTTGTTTGAGATAGGGTCTCACTATGCAGTCCAGCCTGGCCTTGAGCTGACTACTAGCTCAGTTGGCTTTGACCTGCTGCCTCACCCTGATGCAGGGATTACAGTATGTGGGACCATGTCTGACCACAGCTTAAGCATTTATTTAGCTTTCCTATCGTGTTGGGCATTGTAAGTAGCCCAGAGATAACTCAAAGTCTGTAGGAGGATATGTGTTGGTTCTACAGAAATATTCTGCTATTTTATATAAGGGCACCAAGCACACCTGGGCTTTGGGATTCATGGGGTCCTGGAACCAGTTTTTTGAGGTTCCAAGGGAAGGCTGTCTTCTATAATGAGATTCTAACTTGTCTTGATCATTTCTAGATGCCCACTAAGTATTTTACTCTTCACTCTCAGATTAGAAAATTAGAAAAAAATTAGAAATTAGAAAAGTAAGAAATACTTTTCCAGTAATGATAGGATTTCTTCCTGGAGAAAAGCAAAACACAAACAGGAAATATAATCTCAATCTAAAACAAGCCTTGTTGATACATGGATTCATAGAGCTAAATGAAATGCTATATTTTAGTTACATAATTAGCTGCATTTTAAAGAAACACAAAAAGTTCACCAAGTAAGGTGATATATTCCATAAAACATAGACTTTGACTGGCTCAGCCAGATACCTCATGCCAAAAAGAATTATGTAATTCTGTGACTAAGCTTAATTACCGAGAAAGTCTGTACTCTGTCCCCTGTGAGCACATGCTTATGGCAAGGGAAACAGTAAAGTTCTATAGAACAGCATGTAGATGCTTCTCAGGCATTGCTGTCACTGTAGAAACTATGAAGATGCTTCAAAGTTCTACAATGTAGGGAGTTCAAGTAGTTTTTTTTTTTTTTTTTTTTTAAAAAAAAAAAAACTATTTGTAGTCATTGGAAAAAATTTTAGCAAAGTTTTGGGAATAGTTAAAATATTTTTAAGACCTTGCCAGGTGTGGTGGCACACACCTGTAATCCCAGCACTTGGGAGGCTGAGGCAGGAAGATCGGTGCGAGTTCAAGACCAGCCTGGGCTACAAAAGTGAACTAAAGACCAGCCTGAACTGCACAGCAAGACCCTGTCTCAAAAAGGCAAAAAAAAAAAAAAAAAGACCCCAGAAATGCCTCAACTTCACTTTTCTGTATTCAATGGGCATCTAAAAGTGGAATATCTTTCTATCACACTAATTAATATGAGACTTCAACTAGCAGACTAGGTTCCATCTCCTCAATACAGGAAGAAAAAGAAAGAGGGAAGTAGGCTTTATGACACATAAGGACTACACAATAATGATTAATACACACCATATAAAACTGCAGACGGTAATGTTTCTTCACCAAGCTTAGTACAAACATGCAGAAACCTGCACAAGAACAAAAAACATATGCTCGTTGTGCAATTTGGTACAAGGCATAAGATGCGCTATGCTCAAAGGAACCGATTCCCACATCCCACCTAGGTCCGCACAGCCACTCCAGAGATACGTCTCTCCTAGCACCTCCCATTAAGTGTGTCAAGTGAGTTTCCGGAGGGAAACAACCACATAATGGGCACAGTGCCTAGTGTACTCCATGGCACAAACTCAATAACCACCTCCTACATTCACAAGAATCAGCCCAACCGCTAACAGGTACACATAGAAAACAAACCTTGAATTGCAGTTGAATAAGACCTGTTTGCTCCATTAGAGTGTCTCGGGGGTGGTGTGCAGCAGGACCACACTTGCCTCACCTGTGCAAGGTCCTGGGCTTCCCCCAACCCCCACCCTATCTCAGGAAAACACATGCACAACGCAAGGAGCCTAAAGAGTCCATTAGTCCATTCGAAACCAGTGTGCACAGGTTTCCATTCTCTATACAATATAAAGTTATTAATAACCTCTACAGCAGCTAGCATCTACTGAACACATTAGGTTCCAGGCAAGCACTTTACACACAGAAATGCATTTCATCCTTCTGTGATCCAGGTGCCTACTGCCATCATACCCCCACCCCCCACCCCGTGCTTGCCAAAGCAGGCACATAGTCTGCTGAGCTCTCACTGCCCACCCCCCTTTTTTTTTTTGAGACAGTGTCTTGTATGTAGATCAGGCTGGCCTTGAGCTCGCTATGTAGTTTAGGCTGGCCCTAAACCAGTGCAAGCCACCTGCCTGAGCCTCCTGAGTGCTAGGAGTACAGGTACACACCATGAGGCCCAGCTGGGTTTTGTTAACTTACTGATGCCTGGGGACTCAGGGGGCTCTAAAGCAGAGCTCAGCTCCTCCTTACCCTCCAGAGCAGTGTGGCTCCACACAAGCTCAGGCTAGTAAGAAAAGTGCCTATAAGCAGGCGCAGGGACTAGAGATTTGATCCCTGGGCCTGAGGTGCTGACCCTAGGGCACACTGAGAAGGCAACTGAGACTGGGTGTGGTGGCATGCGCCTGTAATCCCAGCTCTTGGGAGGCTGTAAACAGGTGGATCATTATGAGTATGATCTAGTAGTAAGACCCTGAACACCGTGTAGACCCTTCCCTAAAATACAAAAAACAAAACCAAAAAATTCTTGCCCAATTAAAAGAACCAAATAGTATGCTAAAATACTAATGAGAGGCAATAGGAAGCACTCCTTACTCAACACACCAGCACGCTTCTAGAGCAAAGCTTTTTTTAAAAAAACAAAAAAAAAAAAACATGATTGGATACTGACAATGCACATGTAAGGTGTATGTCTAGATAAATGGCCACAGGTTCTGCAGCACCTTTGCATGAGTTCTGAGACAGAAACTGAGCTGTCAACTGACCTCCATGTAAGTTAAGTGCTAGCCTTGGCACTCCGGCATCCTATTTCCATGGCGATTCTACCCCCTGGAGCGGGCAAGGGTGCTACTCCTTTCCAGGAGCAAAAAACCAAGCCACAGACAGCATGGCTGTGCTCTGATGACTCATTTGAAAGGCCCTAGACTAAAGCAGGAGGTAAAGGAAGAAAACTTGTACTGGTCTCAGCTCTGACTTCCCCTCTGTTCTCTACATTGGACTACAAAAGTAACAGAAACACATTTTATAAGTACTGACATAACTGAAAGCCATTACAGAGCAGTAGAGGGAAAGAGAGGAAGAGACAGACGAGAGAGACACAGAGAGAAGATGGATGTGGGAGGGGAGGTGCTAAACAAGGAACTAATGGCATTGCAACTACCAACTGGACAAAAGAATCCTTTTAAAAGTACTGCTTTTAAGTTTTTCTCCTCTAGCAGTAGACCGGCAGCTCAAGTAACATAATTTCTACACTGTTTTGTGCCATAAGACCATAGTGAAGCTGAGCTCAGACTAGATGGGGAAAGGGAGAAGCAGAGACACCAGACAGAAACTGCTAGATCTTCACATCCTGTCCAAACAGACCCCTGAGCTCCCAGTGTGGCCCTGGGAACTTATTGGTACTGTTAACTATGAACTCTCTCCTAACAAATATTGCACTAAAATACATGACTTCCTCTTTTTGATATAGAATAATACCAATTACTCTAAAGAACATCAAATAAAATTTCTAGCAATATCATTCACTATTCACTTAATACTGAATGCCTATCTTACCCAGAACACTCCTGGCAATTCACTTCAACTTGGTTCAGTTTTACCCAAAGGACATAACTGATTCCCAAACACATAAAGATAATGCACTGCTCTGACTTTAGAGGAAGAGGTAGAAATGTCTTCTGAGTATATTGTTATGTTTTGAGTCTAGTTGTCCCCTCAAAGCTTCATGCAGTCATGGGGCAGGGACTTCCAGAGTTTGAGCCTAACTCATGATCCATTGGGATTATGTGTCTTAGTACTGCTGCGATTATGTATCTTAATACTGCTGGGACTATGGGAGTGGTCTGAGGCAGATATCCTGAGGCAGAGAGCCTGAACGTATTATAAGAGAGACAGAGAAACAGACTCTCTTTGTTGCTCTCTGTTGCCCTGATTGGTCGGTTGCCTCTGTTGCCATTGTTGCTGTTCCGCCACCATGAACTGGATGCTCTCTGCCCTGTTCCACTCAGCCTGAGAGTCAGCTGAATATTGACTGAAACCTGCAGTAACTGTGAGCTAAATAAACTTTTCCTTCCTTCATTTTGGGTGTCAGGTATTTGTCCCAAGAGAGAAGAGCAACTGAGACACATACCTAAAGATAAACATTATTTTTAAAGAGGAAAGCTCTAGGAAAGAAATATATGAACTTAATCATGCTCAGCCACATAAATCTCAGTGCTGGGGAGGCTGAAAATAGGAGGATCACTATGAGTCTAAGCTGTGTAGTAAGACCCTGTACCAAATGAAGAAGAAGAGGAAGAGGAAGAAGAGGAGGTACAGGAGGAGGAGGAAGAAAACAAAGAATGATGCTGTTGAGAAAACCAGGAATATAGGTGGAAAAAAGCTTAAAATACAGCAAAGTCCAAAAAATGACTTTATGGCTTACATCTAAATGTGCCTCAAAGCTTCATGCACTCTTAAAGCGGAGCTTTGAGGAGGTGGATGGAAGGTGGGTGTGTGACTGGTATAGTGTAGTTCTGCTGTCTGGTCGGTGTGTCACTTGAGAAGTTTAGTCAAGAGAAGCTTAACTAAACTGGCTCAGCAATTCCACACCTACCCTATGTCAGCTCATCGCTGGATGACAGAGAGGGGAAATGAAGAGGGGTGGGTTTGCTTCTGTTTCTTCAGAGGAGCTCCAGTCTTCACCTTCACTTTGTCCATTGTCTCCTAGCTTCCAGGGCAGACTCCTTGGCTTCTGGCACAGAACTCCCTTCCTAGCATAGACTCTTCAGCCTACCACTGAAGGAAGATCCACTGGCCTCCTCCTATGGTCTCAGTTCGCAGACACCTTCTGCACTTCTTCTCATCCAATTTTATGGGGGATCACTGCAAGGCAAGCTTGTAAATTCTTATACATGTCTATATCTTGTATTATTTTCCTCTAGTAAAACCCTGACTGGTACATGTGGATATGGACAATGAATTTACTAAAGAGAAAAGACCTAGTCTAGTGTGAGTGGAACCAAACAATAGGCTTGTAACCTGGATGGAATAAAAACAGGAAGAGGAAAATTTCACTGCCTCCAGCCTGCCATGCCATGCTCTGTTTTTGCTGCTTCACATCACCCTGCTTTAGAGCCAGTCCACTATGGACTGAGACCTCTACAAACAGTGAGCAAAAATAACCCTTTCCTCTTTAACCTGTGGATACCAGGTATTTTGTCCAAGTAACAAGAAAATAATTAGGACAGACAATATATAGTGTATTTCATAAAAGACAAACAATAAAAAAGAATCAAACATTTCCAAGGTTCTATATATAAGACAAACATGAATGAGATGGGCTGGGGGCATAGAT
>PVKN010034812.1:0-11763 GCA_004027915.1 Capromys pilorides
GTAACTACTAATCTCTGCATGTACTTTTTCACAGGATGTATAATACTAACATGCACTTCACACCCAATTGATCGCTTGGTACTAGATGGAAGGGGATCAGAAGTCAGATTCCTTGCGGTCTTTGCCTATTTTTAGGAACACAGCTGCTGGCAACATTAAACCAGGAAAAAGGGGCACAGAACAGCTAAAGCTTCCTCAGGGACACTTAGCTAGTATTCAACAGAGCTGGGATTTAAACTCAGGCAGCATGTCTTCATTCAGTACTACTAAGTACACAGCCCAGGAATCAGTCAGAAAACTGCCATTTGTCAAGATTACCATAATATAAATTCTTGCACAGTAACAGGTTGGATTAAATCAATCTGCATTTCCCTTTCAACTCTAAGATCTCCAAATATATCCCCAAGGATCATTCCACACTGAAGGCAATAAATCTTTTAAACCACTACCACCTCTTGATGATTTTATTTGCCACTTACTGGATGCTTTCCAGCTCTGACACATTTTTTTTAATGCACAAGGGACAGAACTTTACACAGCTGTATTATGCAAGTGTAAACACATAATTGTTTTGCACAAAGATAAAATAAGGTTTCAAATTTCTAATATCATTCCCAGATAAAATCCAGCATTTATTACAATACCACCCCTAACTTTATATAGTGTAGTATAGAATACTGTGCAACCTATACATATTCCATATTAATCTGAATATTTCCTCATACAACTTTAATATATCATATAAAATATTTTATCTACCAAAGCAAAGAAAATTGATGATTAAAATATTGATTTTTCTTTCAATTGTAGCCCACTTATCTGGGAGACTTAAAGAATTACCAAACTGTCCCCCTATTGCAAACAATACAAATGTCACCTAATAAGGTATCAAGGAAGTAAACCTTCAGATCACAAAAAGATTTGCTTAATTTCACTGTCTTGCTGACACAGTACTTGTATGGACCATTTCCTACACCTCTTTAAAAAAAATCTTAAAATATTTTTTTGATACTTGAAATATTTTCTCATTGAAACTGTGGCATTCATAGTGCTGTCTTCCCAAGAAATTATATAAAATAAAATCTATTGCCATTATATATTTTTCCTTTATAGTAAAATCAAGCATCTTGCTGTACTACTGAACACAGACAAAAAGTAATTTCTTAAAATCCTCAGGGCTTATCAGAGATGTTCTGGTTTAAAATTTAGGGTACAAAAATGTACCCTAAATTTTTCTGGAAGACTTCCAAGAAAGGCACAAAAGAGACTTCAACAAGATCATCTCTTTTACTTTGTAATCCAAGCATTTCCCTGATGTGTGACAGAACAAATTATGCTACATGAATGAATGACTAGCCTTCCACAAATCTGGGACGAACAACAAATAGTTGCTGTGTCTACCAATATGCACACATACTGACCATCTTGCATACGTTTCATTTTAGGTTTATAAAACAACTCTTAAGAGGAAATTTTACGGATGAAGAAATTCAGGTTTAAAGACGCTGAAAATGCAAGTAGACAAATTAGTTCTTATATCCAGTAATTCTAAGGCACAGGTTCTTAATGATTAGCTACACGGTAGCCCACGGTTACTCAACAAATGTTTAACTCTTAATGTCTAAAATGGTGTTATTGTGATAAAAGTATTATAGAATTTACTACCACACATAAAAATTTGGGGTTTGGAGAAAAGAAATTCAGAATTCCAAGTTTTCAAATCTAGGGACACAGCTTTTTAGTTAGAAGAAGAAGGTAGAGAAAAAGAAAGCCTCACATATACACTGTTGATGACAACACATATTAGCACAACCACGACAGAAAACAATACAAAGACTCCTCAAAAAAACTAAAAATAGATCCACCAGATGATGGAGCTACGCTGCTTCTGGGTATATATACAAAAAAACTGACATCAGCTACCAAACAGACACGTGCACATCCATGTTTATTGAGGCTTTATTTACAAGCATTAGGATGTTCAATCAATGTAGATGTCCACCAATGGATGATTAAAGAAAATCTCTCAGTGGACTAAGCATCTGCTTAGGCAAGTGTAGGGACCACCCTATACCACACATAGGGATCCCAACACCACACATACTACATACCATGCCAGCCCAGCCCCCAGGGCTTGCTGAGCTGGGAACAGAGTCTGGGTATACTGGCACAAGCCTGTAGTCCCAGCACTAGAGAGGTTGAAAATACAAGGGTCACTATGAGTCCGTGCTGCATAGTGAAACTCTATCCAAATACACTAAAAAATCTCAAGTTCCATCCTAGCCTAGGAAGCTGAGTGACTCCGTGAGACTCTGTCTCAAAATAAAAAATTACCAGAGTTCAGTGATAAGGCCCTGGGTTCAATCCTCAGTATTAGAGATACATACACAAAGACACACCAAGAAGATGTGAAGAATGTAATATATATGCACGATGGAATTTTATCCAGCCATAAAAATACTGAAATTCTGTTATCTGCAGCAAAATGGATGGACTTGAATGAAATTATGTTAAGCAAAATAAGCCACACACAGACATCCAAGTACCACATGTCCTCTGTATGACCTAAACGGAGGAGCATGACTGCTAGAGTCTGAGAAGGATGAGCTAGAGGGCGAACTAAGGGAGACTGGATCTGAGAGCAATACTGTTTGAGTGCATCAAATTATCACAATGATCCCCACTAATATGCACAATGAATACATGCTAATTAAAAATAAAAAGCATGAAATCTGAAATGTGAGTAGAAAAAAGTATTTCTAATACTTCTACGTAATTTTAAATATGCATGGTTTTCTAAAATAATAAGAAAACTAGAAGATACACACATGAATGTTTAAAGCAGAATTGTTCATAATAGGGGGCTGGGGAGATAACTCAGGGGCATAAGTGCCTGCCTGGCAAGTGCAAGGTCCTGAATTCGATCCCCGGTTCCACAAAAGAATCAAAACAAAAAAAGAATATACATAATACTCAAGGTGGAAAAAAACTAGTCAAATATCCATTAATAACAGAATGAATTAATAATGATTTCCCTTTACAGTACTACTATAAAGCAATGAGAAAACACAAATTACAACTACATGTAATAACAAATGGAAGATGCTAGACATAAATGATTCTGTTTAATAAAGTTTTAAAATCCCTCAAAGTATCTGTGGACAGGGTTAAGGATGACAGAAGTCTAAGATGGAAACAGCACCTAATACTGCCACAGGGCACCTCTTTGTCTTCATGTAAGTAGTGTTTTTGTGGGTCTTTACAGTTTGTGAATATTGAGGATTTACATAAAAGTCACTTCTAATGCATGTACCTTTTTGTATGTGGGATATAAAACTTAAGTAAGAATATTTGGAAAATAAGTTTGGTGGCACATATCTGTAATCCCAGCTACTCAGGAGGCTGAGGTAAGGATCCCAAATTTGAGGCCAGTATGGGAAAGTTAGTAAGACCTGCCTCAAAAATAAATATGTATTTATAAGTTTAAAGGTGGGGATGTAGGTCAAGGATGAGTGCTTGCCTAGCATGCAACAGCCATTGTTTAAAAAAAAAAAAAAAAGGTAGAAGCTACTTGTTATTTGTTCTGTCTAGACGCCCCACCAAAGCCTCATGTAGTCTTAGGGCTTTTTCAGAGGTGGCTGAATCTAGTGTGTAGTATTGGGATTAAAGGTGTGAGTAGTACATCAGTCCACTAACTGCTTTGGCATAGTTCTGGCTAAGACTAAGTGTGTGAATGCTATCCCTGGCCTGAGATAATTAGCCTGCACACAATCTAAGGGACAGAAAGAGTTTTTGCTTTGCTACCTTGTGCACACCATAAATGTTTCTCCTCTGAAACAACTGTGTAACATGCTGCTTTGAAGCCTGCCGATTATAAGCTGAAACCTCTATAAAAAAATATTTTTTTTTTGAAACCTCTATAAATTTTAAGTCAAATAAACCTTTTCTCCTTTAACTCTGGGTATCAGGTATCTTGTCACAGCAACAAGAAAAGTAAGACAGTACTACAAACAAGGATCCAAAGAATATTGAGCTCTTGGGGCTGGGGAAATAGCTCTGTGGCACAAGTGCCTGCCTGGCAAATGCAAGGTTGTGAGTTTGAACTCTGGTGCCAAAAAAAAAAAAAAAAAGAATAATGAGTATCAAACAGCTTGGCCTTACTGGAAGTCAGCAACCTTTACTCAGTCATATTAAGAGCCTGAATGTTAGGAGTCAGGAGCCATGCGGCCCACCTGTGTTCTAATACTTACCTTCACTAGACTCCAGTCAAACACACAAGGTTGCTTTCTTTTCTGCTCCTTTTTTTGTGAAACAAGAAAACATAGACTTACTGCTTTTCTCCAAATGTTCTTCTCCTGAAAGTCCTTTGGAGTTCTCTAAAGGATAGTTCCAACAAAGAAACAAAAGACTTTTTCACTTTTGATGTACCAATAATTTAAGTAGCATATTAAGTTATATACAGATATCATTTTTAATTCCCAGAATTCTGTAAGATGCTCAGGTTACAGCTGAGGATACTAGGAATTAAAGAACAAGTGAGTCACAGAGGGTGTGTCTGCCCTCGACATTCAAACTCAAAGCCTGGACTACTTTAACACTCTCAGTGATCACACTCTTGCAAAATCAGCCTCATACTCCCAGCTTTCAGTCTGAGAAACAAAGTTACCATGGTGAAGGGCTTCAGTCTGGCAGTGAGAAGTCAAAGAATGAGAGACAATGGATGAGAGCGATTGAGTGATACGAACTGCATTCAGGTAAAGCTGGGAAGACTGTGGCCTTTGCTTATAGACACACCAGAGTTATTCACCAAGAGTTGTTGAAATACAAGAACATGAAACATGAACTAGAACAGCAACAGTAATTGCTAAATCCTGCAATACCAACGTGCAACATGCATTTGAGGAGTAGGAAGAGTGAGTTGACACATCCCTGAAGATCTTTTCCTCCTGGCTGCTTCCATCATGTTAGCCTATGTTTCATTTATGCATTCTTCCATTCAGCAAGTATTTTCTGATTATCTGAGTATACAAGGATTTGTCTCAAATGGTGAAAGTGGAATTTGTAATCTGGTAAAAGATACTGATAAAAAGATATAATGGTGATAAATGAACATACAGCAGAGAAAAGTGACAAGGAAAAGGGATTCTCTAAAATAGACCAGGAAAGGCTTGAGAATGAAAGCTAGTAAAGATTTACTCTACGCTTAACTTCTTTTATCACAAAACATGCTGTATTCTACATATAAACATAAAAATCCTTACATATGTCAGATAATCAGCCAGGCCATGGTGGCACACGCCTGTAATCCCAGCACTTGGGAGGCTGGAGCAGGAGGATCATGTGAGTTCGAGACCAGCCTGAGCTACAAAAAGTGAGCTCAAGGCCAGCCTGAAACGCATAGCAAGACCTTGTCTCAAAAAGACAAAAAAAAAAAAAAAAAAAAGATAATCAGAAAATACTTGCTGAAAGAAAGAATGAATATACAGAGTAACATGATGGAAGCAGCCAGGAGGAAAAGATCTTCAGGGATGTGTAAACTCGCTCTTCCTACTCCTCGAATGCATGTTGCATGTTGGCATTGGGGGATTTAGCGATTACCATCACTGTTTTAGTCCATGTTTCATGTTCTTGATTTTCAACAACTCTTGATGAATAACTCTTGTGTGTCTATAAGCAAAGGCCACAGTTCTTTAAAAGCAGTGTTTTTATTGGCTTCCAAGTCTAACTAAAATAGCTCTTTAAAACTTAGTTCCACCTAGGATCCCACAGGATAAACAAAATAATTTTTACATAATTATTTAAGATGAAAAATTTAAAAGTTAATTAGCACAGAACAAATTATTTTAAGTGGCTTGTCAGGGATAAAACTTGACCTGAAACAATACTGTGAGATGTCCTCACTTCGATCAACAGCAGACTCTGCCAAAAACACACCAATGCTTCTGTAATCATCCCTTTGCTCATCTTCCAAACTCCAGTCCTTACATGTCGATACTCTCCTGTCTTTGGGGGTTTCTCTTATGCCACACACTTCTTCTCCTTCTTCACTCTTGTCTTCAAATATCTCCCTTCCATGGCCATTAATCTCCTCTACTGGAACAAGGGACAGCAGGATTCTTTCAATATATATTTAATATAATTTTAACCTCAATAAAATTTCTCTTTAAAAAGTTGTGGAATGTTTTAGAATTGTCTCTGGAACAAAAATATGAAACATAAACTGCTTTGTGTCTGCTTTAGGTTTCATTTTAATGGTTACCTCAGAGACTGCAACACACATCTTTCACCTAGTACAGATCTGTATTTTCACATTTCCCAGAAGTTGCAAGGAATTTAGAACACTTTTACTCCTTGACCTCACACTTTCTGTAGTTGTTGTAGTCAACTCCAACATATATTTTAAGTCTTTCAGGTGCTATTTTCATTGTCAGAATTAATTTAGTACCTCTATGTTTACCTCTTCCAGTCCATCTGGGGTCACTTTCTCAGTGTTTTCCCTGTACTGTGCCTATATGCTGAATCATTCTCTCAATCTCTGCTTGCATAAAACTGTACTCTGAGCCCCAAGACCCCCACCACTGGAGAAGCCTTGGTAAACTAAGGCATGCCACCTCACCATTGCAGAGGCAGGCTGAGCCCAGACAGGTAAGGGGCTTTAGTGAGCCCTGCTCTGACCCACACCCCACTGTCAAAGGAGCCTCTCTGAGCTGCAACCAGCACCCCCACCATCACAGGAGCCTTGGTGAACCCCACCCTGCCCCACCACTGTTGTGGAAACCTTGGAAAGCTTTGGCCTACCTCCAGTCATAGCGGGAGCCTTGCTAAGCTGCAGCTTACCTTGCCTCCCCCTCATAACTGTGGAAGCCAGGTTGAGCATCAAACAGCAGGAGCTTTGGTGAGGTCTCCCCCCACCGCTGGTCTTGGGAGCCTTACTGGTCTGTGTTCTGCCCCCGCCACCACTTCTGAGCCCAGGTGAACACTGAGAGCTTCAAAAGTATCAACACAAAGGAGCAAAAGGCAATCTCAGACCTCCAGCCCACCCGAAACAAGTCCAGTAGACAAGGAAATGAAGAATTTGGAAGTCACACACATGAAATTTTGGAAATGATAACAAATGAACTAGAAAAACTTCATCATGCAATACCAGAAATCCCATTAAAAATAATCTCTCGGGTAAAACAAGAAATGCTAACAATCATGAAAGAATTGCTCAGCATATCTAAAAAAGACATACATTTAAAAATAGAGAATACAAAAATGATGGAAATAGTCAACAAATAATACAGAAAAAAATTAGAATGCCTGAAATAAATTCAAACAGATGTCCAAGAAATTAATAATTCCACTGAAAACTGGCAAAACCGCTTGAACAAAATTGAAGATAGGCTTTTAGACCTTGAAGACCAGCACTACAGCTATTGATCATGAAAGGAAACATCTCTTAAAAATAATGAGCCAGGAAATAACATTTCAACAGCTGCAAGATGGTGCAAAGAAAAGCAATATAAGACTGATAGGTGTCAACAAAACAGTAGGAGTCGACACAAATCACATAAAAAAAAATTTTAAAAAACTATTTTCAGAAATAGTTGCAGAAAATTTCCCAAGCATGGGAAAAGAATTTGACATACAGTGAGGGATGCAAACTGCCATTGATCCGTAATCAAAATAAATCTACACCCAAACACATAATTAAGATCCCAGGAATTCATCAAAAGAACAGATTATTAAAAGCTGTCAGAAAAAACAACAGATCACCTATAATGGAAAGCCCATCATAATAACAGTAGATTTCTCAATGCAAAACATCAAGTCCAAAAGAGCTTAAATTATTTCAGGTCCTGAAAGAAAACAACTTCCAACTCTATTGATGCACCCTGGAAAACTATCAAATTTAACGTAGAAATAAGATGCTTCCATGACAAAAAACAACTAAAGGAATTCATGAACACCAAACCAACTCTACAAAGAGTACTGACAGATATTCTAGAAAGAGACAACAAAAATGGCCACAACTTCAAAAACAGTAAAAGAAAGAAACCATAAAGCAGAGCAAGCAATTAAGCAGAGGGAGAAAATAGCAAACCTACAACAAGAAAATACCAGACAAAGATAAGCCACTAGGTATCAATTATAACCATCAATGTAAATGGTTTCAATTCACCAATCAAAAGAAGCCCACTAGCAGATAAGGAACAAAATCCAACACTATGCTGTATACAAGAACTACATTAAATCAAAAGGAAATGTGTAGACTAAAGTTAAAGAATGGAATATAATACTCTATGTGACAGGAACCTAGGAAAAAGTAGGAATAGCTATTTTGCTTGCTGACAATGTAAACTTCAAACCAAGAATGATCGAAAAAGATGAAAAACACTACATACTTGTTAGGGGAAAACTGCAAGAGGAAGAGATAACAATTGTAAGTACATACGGACCCAATCTAGGAGCACCCAACTATATGTCAAATTTTAAGACATGAAAAATCAAATAAGCAATAACACAACTGTAATAGGAGACTTTAACACCCCATTGTTACGAAGAGACAGATCTACTAGGCAACAAATCAGGAAAGGAATAACAGAACTAAACCAAACTTGTGAAGTAATGGACTTAGTAGAACTTTACAGGGTGTTTCACCCAGCAAAAACAGAATATATTCTTCTTAGCTGCACATGGGACATTCCCCGAAAAAGACCATCTACTGACACACAGAACAAGCTTTAGTAAATGCAAGGAAACTGAAATTATCTCATGTATATTATCTAACCATCATGCAATGAAACTGGAAAGTACTGCTTTAAATGCACTGGTTATTTTTTTTTAAAGTTTATTTTTATTTTATTTTTTTTTAAAACTTCATTTATTTATTTATTTGTGTTCTGCCTGGCTCAGCCTGCCCTGGGAGTGGGGCTGGCGCAGCATGTGGTGCCGGGGATCGAACCGCAGTTCCTATGGCTGCCTAAGCTTGCCTAAGTAGGCGCTTTAGACCACTGAGCCATCTCGCCGGCCCCCTGCATTGGTTATTTAACTAGGTTCTTAGTAAGAAATTTAGAACACTAATTTATGAGGATAAACTCCATTTGTCAGAGCAAAAATGGATCACAGGTAGCCCAAGAGCTGAGGAACAGCTTTGATTCTTGTTAAAATCTGTGAGTCCACCACTTTCTGATCCACCTTGTGCTGCTCTGAAATCTGGCATCTCTCTCAGTGTTGAAGATCTCACACTCCCAGTTTCTAGGTTTCTGTAGCTTCTTCTTGAAGCAAGCATCAGTGAGATGTTGGGGGATTTTCACTTTGCTGATACTAATTTTTGTAGAGGTGCCAAAGACAAATTTCTGGTGTGCTCTTCATAGAGGAACACAATTAAGGCTAAGAGGCCAAGTCACAAGTAGCAAGCCACTGTCCAACTGTTTCAGGAAGACCATTCGCTTGCCTTTGTGATCCCCACTGAGGGTGACCAAGATGATGTCAGGAGTGATGCTAGCTCAAAGTGTCCTCACATGCTGAATAAAGGGTTTCTTGCTGTGGCTCAAGAGCTTTTGGGGCACATCTAGGCATTTTTCAAAGCTTAACCACCAGCCGGATACCTCTATTTGTGTCCCCAACCTCTATTTGTGTCCCCAACATCTGGTTTTGTGATTATAGCAAGAATTTTCTCCTTTTTCTTTTCAACTTTTGATTTAGTAGCTGTGTACTTCCTTTTATACAAAGCCTTTCTGGAATACATAGCAGATCAGGTGTATTTACCAATTCCTTTAACCAGGACAGGATTTCAGCTGCAGTGGGGCCAAATTTTGGACTTTTTGCCTTCACCTTCCCCTTTTCACTTGTACCACTGGCAGCAGCTTTCTTGGCTTCAGGTTTCTCCTCTTTAGTATCTTGCTTCTCAGTTTTTTCACCCGCCATCTTCCAAGATAAGAAACAGTGAAACTGGAAATTATTGATAAAACTGCGAAAACTTCATACACAGGTGGAAACTGAATATCATCCTTGTGAACAATTAATGTGTCACAGATGAAATTAAAGCAGAAACAATAGTTAAAGAATATTTATAATCAGCTGGGCGTGGTGACGCATGCCTGTAATCCCAGTACTTGGGAGGCTGAGGCAGGAGGATCAGTGCGAGTTTGAGACCAGCCTGGGCTATAAAAGTGAGCTTAAGGCCATCGTGAACTGCACAGAGAGACCCAGTCTCAAAAAAGACAAAAAAAAAAAAAAAGTATTTACAATCAAATTAAAATGCAGATACAACTAACAGGAACCTGTGGGATACAATGAAAACAGTCTTAAGAGGGAAATTTATAGCGGCAAAATCTCACATCAAGAAAACAAAATGAGCCCAAATAAACAACCTTATGCTGCACCTCAAGTTCCTAGAAAGAAAAAAGAGTAACTCAAGCCCAAAGCCCACAGAACACAGGAAACTGTAAGGAGCAGAGCAGAAATTAATGCAATGGAAATGCAGAAAATGATACAAAAAATTAATGAACTGAAGATCTGGTTCTTTGAAAGAATAAACAAAATTAATAAACCCCTAGCCAACCTTATCAAAAAAGGAAACAAAACTTGAAACTCATGCAGTTAGGAATGAAACGGACAAAATCTGCAAATCCTAAAGAAACTCAGAAAATCATCAATACCTACTTCTAAAATCATTACTCTCACAAGATAGAAAATACAGAAAATATGGACAGATTCTTATATGCATATATCAACAAGATATAAAAATTCTGAATATCCCAAAATCAGTCAGTGAAATAGAAAATGTAATCAAAATCTCACCAACAAAGAAAAGTCCAGGTCCTGATGGATTCAAAACTGAATTCTATAAGAAATTTAGAGAAGATCTAATGCCAACTCTTCTCAAATTCTTTAACGAAATTGAAACGGAAGCAATGAGTTCTCCCAAACTCATTCCTGGAGGCAGGCATTACTGTGATACCAAAATCAGAGAAAGAACCAACCAAAAAAGAGAAATATAGGCCAGTCTTCCTAATGAACATAGATGCAAAAATGTTCAATAAAATACTAGCAAACAGAATGCAGCAAATCAAGAAGATTACATACCATGACCAAACGGGATCATTCCAGGAATGCAGAAATACTTCAATATACGCAAATCAATAAACATAATATACCACATCAAGAGAGCCAAAGACAAAAATCACATGATCATCTCAATAGAAGCAGAAAAAGCTTTTGACGAAGTCCAACATTCATTCATGATAAAAAAAAAACCTGTAGAAAACCAAAACAGACAGTCTTTACCTCAGCCTGATAAAAGTCATCTATGACACACCAACAGCCAACATCATACTAAATGAACAAAACCTGAAGGACCTTACTTTAAAATCAGGAACAAGACAAGGTTGTCCACTGTCACTACTCCCATTCAATACAGTTCTAGAAACATTAGCCAAAGCAATTAGACAAGAAAGAGAAGTAAAATGAACATAGGAAAGGAAAAAGTGAAATTACCATTATTCTCAGTGATACCCTACACAGAAGACCCCAAAAACTCTACCAAGGGACTTGGAGATTTATAACCGGATTCAGTAGTGTAGCAGGATACAAAGCCAATGCTCAAAAAATAATGGCATTTCTGTATACAAACAACAAATGAATACACTAAGAAAGAAGTTAGAGAAACTACACCTTTCACAATAACATCCAAAAAAATGAAATACTTAAGAATTATTCAATCCCTGGTACTAGAAAAAAAAATATTTAGGAATCAATGTAACAAGTACAAATTCC
>PVKN010034813.1:0-11761 GCA_004027915.1 Capromys pilorides
AAAGGGCCATATTCTGAATAATCTAGGAGACAATTTACAACTGTTTCTGGTATTGACAAAATACAAATCAAGCAGATGCACATTTGTGTGAGCCTGTGCTCCGAGGAAGGATTAAGGCATTCATGTGGAAGGGTTGGTAAGAACCTGTTTTCTCTTCAGCTTTTTTTGTTTTGTTTTGCTTTATTATATTCACAATTTTCAATTGGGATTTCCATAGTTTTGATGGACTATCTTATTTGGGTATTTAAAGTTGTATATTTCTAGCATTGCTTTATTTCTTGTCATTAAAATTATAGTGTAACTACAAATAAGGAGCACATTTTTGTTTTTAAGAAGGTTTATTTAATGGGAGAATTAATTGCTTTTAGGCTCTCTGAAAGTAGATCTCCCACTTTATGCCTGCAGGGTAACCTCTGAGATGCAAAACTCCTGCCACTACGTTCAAAATAATAGTGGCAAAGCTGCTGTGGAAGGTCCACTGATTGGTCCACTACTATTGCATTAGCAGACCTGTGTCACTTTACTGACATGGAGACTGCTACAAGCAGAAATTGCTCTTTACACATAGATGTGTGCATGGCCATTTTTTTTTTAGTGCATAAATTTGGGAACAATTTAATAATTTATTTGAAAAAATTAAAGCACAATATTGTTGAACTGAAGTCAGTTGAAAATGGTTATCTCTCTTATTTGAGGGAAAGATGACATAAAGTTCCCCAGTTGTGGAATTCACGGGACAAGCGGCAAAAGTAGAGGGTGACTCTGGGGACCGGATAAAGGGGTGAAAAGAAGTGGAGAACCATTATTTTGAAGACTTTCTGTTGCTAAATAGAATCCCAAAATGGTTGTGCAGCAGTATCCTCTTGTTGAAATGCTTAGTTCGAAATTTTTACAGACTTTTTCCAATGGATGACATTGGAGTAACTTTTTGTGTTCTTTCAGTTGTTGATGGATGACTAATAATGCAATGTGCTTGTTTGGTTCAAGGTTCTCATAGCACAATTTTGAAAATCAGTGTCTTAAAAAATGGATGCTAAGTAACAAAGTATGCCAAAACTCTCCTTGCTTCTAGCACTTACCAAAGAACTTACTAAATAAAAATTAATGTGGAAGAAGTCAGGTGTGGTGGCACATGCCTGTAATCCCAGCACTTGGGAGGCTGAGGCAAGAGGATTGGTGTGAGTTTGAGACCAACCTGAGCTACAAAAGTGAGTTCCAGGCCAGCCTGAACTGCATAGTGAGACCCTGTCTCAAAAAGATGAAAAAAAAATTAATGTGTAAAAATCAGTCTTGTTTCTACATGTGTTTGCTTGCATGAGCAGATAGGATTTGTCCCATGACTTGCTTCATCAGCTTGATCTCTTTTGGCTTCACGTACCTGTTTTGGGCCTAACGCTATGCTGGGAGAGTCACTGTGACTGAGCCATGTCCAAAATAGACAAAACTACTGCAGACATTTGGCATCTCTGCTACAGAGAAGAAGGGGCCTGGTTGCCACTTGTCTCAATGTATTCAGGGTCATCTTTTCTATGTTCCATGAGGGAATATTACAGTGGGCTCAATAGCTGCCAGAGCATCTGAACAGATGCAGAGCATGATTTTTGCCAGTTTAGCAAAGGAAGAGCATAACTACTGTTATCCCAAGTGCAGCCTGTGGGTCTTCCTGTGAGGAGGAAATACAGAAACACACAAAATGAAAACTGAATGTGGTGGCATCGGTGAAGCACCTGGGGGAAATCAGAGGAGGAGGAGGGATCATAGAATTTAGATGTGGAATAGTCTAAATGGATCTGGAGAGAAGAAGGGAAAGGTCTTAACAGGACTTGTTTATTTCTTTTTGTGCAGACCAGATGCTGTTATTTAATGTGAAAGCACAATTTTAATATAACTCAAAGCAAATGCAGTTTACTTATTTATGATGTCATTATCAGTCCCAGCTTTTAAAAATATATATTTGCAAACATGTCACTGAAAATGGTTTCAGAAAGTCAATTTAAAAGTTGACTAAAAAGTTTTCTACAAAAACTACTCTTTTGGTAGAAAACCAGCAAGACATTATTACAGGTCTACATACTATTACTGTTGGACAATCTGTTCACTAGTAGTTGTTTTCATTTGTTGAATAGTCCAGATGGTTCATCATCTGATGGTGGCTGCCTCTCCAAAATCTTGTCACTTTTTTCTATCTCCAAGCAACAATGCAGTCTCCAGGTACTAAGCAGAGGTTACTCCTTTTTGCCCACAACAGAAAAACAAATATAAGTATCATGCAATTGTGGAAGAAATAGGCTATAGGGAAGAAGATCCAGTTTGATATTACATCAAATCTTCGGTAATATGAAATTAACAGGCCTGATATAATAATGTCTCCACCAGCTAGTGCTTAGACAGGCAGGCAGGAGGCACACACTCATTACCAAGAAACTGATCAGCTCTGGTGCCTTTACGACTACAAATAACCAGTCAGTATTATCAAGGGTCCAGCTGCATGTTCAACTACGATTTCTCCTCATTCTTTGTCATGCATGGTTTTATAAAATACAAAACAAAACAAAACAAAATATCACATCTAAGTGAGGAGAAGGCCTAGAAATACCACATATGACTGATTTAATGTTGGGTAACTTCAGTGTTTTATCAAATTAAATTCAAACAGAAAACATCCACAACATATCCTATAAGCCCAACTATCTTTCTCTTGAGAAACAAAATAAATAGCAGCTACTGCTATGCAAAGTGCAGAGAGGAAAGTAAGTCTCATTTCTGTTTTTGCCACAATATACAGTCATGCGTGGTCTTCATGGTGTTGTATGAATTAATGTAGCAAAGCAGAGATTCATAGCTGATGCTATGCAGAAAATTGCTATCATAACATAAACCAACCATTTGTAGCAGAGATAGACTAAAACCATCACAACACAACTAATGACCACAAATATCACAACTGTAAAAGAACTGAAAGTTAAATGATCCTCCTTCTTTTACTTTTTTTGTTGATTTTTTATTTTTAATTTTTAATAAGAAATAAGAATATGATAGTTTCAAAACACATTAGCAGTGCATTCATAATTGGTACATTGAATATTATTGTCCTCATAGTAGTTATACAGAGCATAATGTGTAGATATGATAAATTTTCTAATCTATATTAGTAGGGGGGGAAAAAAAGAAAAAAAAAACAAAAAAAATTTTATCTTTTCTTTGTACAAAGAGGGAGTAACTGTATACATAGTCCAAAGTTTCATAATTGTAGTGGGATATGGTGAAACTGGCAACGTTGGAGGCTGTTGGTATAATCCTCTTACAGCTCATCATGCTAATCTAGCTCTGCATTCTATGCCTTGTAATTAAGCTTTTCTGCTGGGTGATCAAGGGTGAGTTAAAGCCAGACCTGCATAACAGATCGTTTATCTTTTGTATCTTCCAGGGTCAAATCCCCTCAGGATTAACTTTGGAACCATGTACAGTGCTTTGTAGAGCTGTTGCCAGTACCAGCCATCGGGACGAGTCATGGCCATTGCTTGACCAGTTTGCTCTCTGTGAAAGCCTGAGGGAATGTCCTCTCTCTAGGTGACTCTCCTTAGGCACACTATATTTCATTTATCGTTTTCCTCTGAGGTCCCTTAATCTCCTTGAGCAGAAAATTTGGGAAATCTCTGAGTTATAGGATGTTACAGCACAGGCTCTCTTATGTCCTGAGTCCTCACTGACCTTGAAGGGCTAGGGCCAAAATCTTGGCTATCCTCATAGCCCAACTATTTCTCCAATTTTTTGTCTGTTAACTTACATTCTCAACCCTCCAGCAGAGACGCTTCATGATACTATTACTCTATAACATAGGTAATTGAGCTTAACATCACTGTCTTTTCTGAGTATCAAACATCTTACATTTATCTTGCAACTGATACTTTCTGCCAATCATTGATATTCTAATAAATCTCTTTAGTATTTGATAAAAGCATTTACACATTTTTACACAGCCATTTAGAAATCCAAGGATGTACAAAACTGTAGCCTGTCAAGCATATGGCATTTGCCTAGTCTGTTACTCTCACTCAATATCCTTTTTTGTTAACCAATCATTTACATTTAGCAGTAACTGAGTTTACATTGGAAGCCGTACACATCTAAAAGACCAGAACAACATGCATTCCAAGCATAGTTCCAGTGTTGCACGCTGCTATAATCAATATGAAAAACCTTTTGAAGGTTCCTAGGACCAATACCAAATTCATCCTGTGTACATACATGTATGGTTTTGCTCCTTCTATGTTTTCTCTCTTTTCTGCTTCCAGTCACTTCGTTGTTTAATCCATAAGATTTTGATTTCCATTCAGCTGTGTTATGCCTTTCAAGTTTTATTTCTTCTTTAGATTTCTTACACTAGGGAGACTATATGATATTTACACATGTAGGTCTGGTTCATTTCACTTAGGAGTATATGTTCAATATACATCCATTTATATATGAAGTTTTCCAGTTTATCATTCTTTATAGCTTAGTAATATTCCATTGTATAATACCACATCTTTTTCAACCATTCCTCAAATGATGGGCATTTTTCTTCTCAACCTTTGATTTAGCAGCCTTATACTTTCTTGTACAAAGACTTTCTGGAATAAATAGCAGATTGGGAGTATCTACCAATTCCACTAACCAGGACAGGACACCAAGAAAGAGAGATACCAGATTTCAGAGCAGTTCAAGGTGGATCATAAAGTGGTGGACTCACAGATTTTAGCAAAAATCAAAGCTGTTCCTGAGCTCCAGGGCTACCTGCGCCCATTTTTGTTAGGACAAATGGAGTTTATTCTCGTGAATTAGTGTTCTAAATTTCTTACTAAGAGCCTAGTTAAATAATTGATACATTAAAAAAAAAAAAAAAGAAAGAAAGAAAGAAAGAAAGAAAGAAAGAAAGAAAGAATCCTTCCAGGACCTTGAAGAGGTTTTTTGATCTCTGTTGTTATTCTTATTGCTAAGGACTCAGCCACACAGTTCTGGAAGTGTCAGGTGGCTCTGGTCAGCTTCCAGGTGGCCTAGTATGTCTTTCTTCCAGGAGGAAACTGTTGGAGACTGAGTCTCCACTTCTGTTTGTTTTCTTCTTTCTCCTATGGCTCTTCTTCCTTGTTTAATAAGTAAACCCATACTTTAAACAAATCTGGGGATTTGTGCTTTCGCCAATGGTCTGCAGAACATTTGCTACAATTTGTACTTCCACAGTGTATCTCCAGAGTCATGTTGACTGTTTTGCATTCTAGAAACCACCTCCAACTAAGTGTTCCACAGAGAATCCCTGTGTTGAATCCAGCTGGACAATGGACTACAACCTCAGTAAAAAGAAGTTTGAGTAGAAGAAGGAGGCTCCATTCTGGGTGATAAACCATATAACAGTGTATAAATGTTCTTATCCGTCCTTCTGCCTGTGGCCTTGCTGCCAGCACCATTTTCCCCCTGGGTGTTACCTGGTCCAGCTACCAGCTAACCTAGACATTCTCAAGTTGCCTTCTTGAGTGCTCTACTTTTTTTTTTTTCCTCCTCAATATTATTCTCATCTTCCTGCTTCTCTTCTCCTATCTCTTCTATTCCCTTTTCTTCCTTCTTCTCTGAATGCCCTTAGGTCTTCTGTTCTTGGTGGTTGGGGATGAAATCACTCCTGCTTCCTGCTGCTGCTAATGGACAGGATGAATTCCTTAGAGCTGGAATGAAGGACATACCTTCACTTTTCCTGATGACAGCCTGTAGTCAGTGCCTTTCTGACAAATAGGCCCACTTCATTTTGTCTATGTTAACTGGGCCATGGTTCCAGGCTTGGCATCTCAGATTTCTCTTGCATTTGAAAGCCACCAGCTGCTAGGTGTGAGTTCATGGAAATAACCAGTCTGGAAGAGAGAGCTACTTCCCCACAGCTGGTGTTAATGATAAAGCCATGAAGTGACATAAATACAGACAGTCCACAATCTATAGATCCCTCCAAAAGTATACAGGTTAGTTTCTCAGCTAGTTTCAGAGCTCAGGGAGTTGTTGATTGTGTCTAAAAATCATTTCCCTTTTAAGACTGACTGTAGCATTACAAAAAGTTGCTTTCATTTAGATGTAAAAAACTGACATGGATACTGTAAGAGGAGAAGTAGGTAGATATAAGGAAGTCCTTACTGCTATTATGATTTCTGCCAACAATTCAGCTGTTGGAATAATTGTTGCTTTGATTTTGAACATACAGGGACCTAGTCTTGGTATATATTAGAATGCCTAGATTTATGGTGCATTATTTCTTTATCAGCCAGAGGCCTACCTAGTGTAGGTTAATCCTGTTGTCTTTATACAAAATACAAAGGTTATATGTAAGTCTTAGACCTGCTGTGCTTCATCTCCGAGGTCAGAGAACATTACTCAAAATATGCAATCGCAGGGCTTCTTATTATGGGCCACCTTTCTCTTAGCTAACAATCACATCCTATTTTCTTTCTCAGAGGCATGAGGAGTGATTCAGATGAGTCTGTTTTTCACATGTCTTTTCTTCAGAGTGATGTGTATACATCATACGAATCATCCAAGAATAAACAATGTGGTAAGAGCATCCCCTGGACAAGAACCATGTGAGTGTCTTTCACCAATGAGTAGATGCCTAGATGCATAGGACTCAGGGGACATCCCTAGTGCAGCCTCTTGTCACTGGAATCCTGGCTGCTTCATCTTAACTCTGGCATCATTCTTTTTTTTTTTTTTTTTGTCTTTTTGAGACAGGGTCTCACTATGCAGTTCAGGCTGGCCTTGAGCTCAATTTTATAGCCCAGGCTGGTCTTGAACGTGCACCGATCCTCCTGCCTCAGCCTCCCAAGTGCTGGGATTACAGGCGTGTGCCACCACACCCAGCTCTGGCATTATTATCTTTCTGCACAGTGATAGAAACTTGGACAAGGCAGACAGACACCAAGGTCTGGACTTCAGATGTTTTCATTTCTTTTTGATTGAGAACTTGTATATGGGAACATTCAATGCCAGTATGGTTGGTTTGACCGAGTCATGTAGGGAAGGTTCTTGGTTTGTCACAGCAACACTGGATGATTGGAAAGTCAAGTCTCCATTCTCAGAGAATGTCAATTCCATCATACGAACTGCTCAGAGGAGTCACATACAAAGATAGCTCACATTCATGGTGGTCATCCTGTGTCACCCACCCTCTATGCTTGTGGTCATGCTTCTGTCTTGATCCTGCTCTTCTTTTGATCCACTTGGTCCGTCATTACTCTGTGGCCTATTGGTGCTGAGACTGCCTGACTCTGGTCTACCACTCAGCTTGTTTCACAGTATCATTTTTCTGAGACTCTGGCTGTTGGCAGTGCTCTTTGGGCAGGGGCAAGAATGGCTTCTGGAAAGTGTCTTTGTGTGTAGATCCACTCGTCCCTGTGGCTGGTGTGTTTTGACTTATTGGAGAATTAGTCATTGTCTTCCTCCAATGGGAAGATCTTTATTGGCTACCTAAATTTGGCAATCACTGTTGCAACAAATGAAGGAGAAATTATCAAAATTCATTCCATTCTTAAGTTCATCAAGGCTTCTATAAGATTTTATGCCCTCATTCCTTAGGCTTGAGGGTTGAATGAAATTCGCTTCTTGTGTTTCAAGAGGGAAATGCTCTTTTATCAAGGGGGAATTTTCCATAGAGAACACTTGAATGTTCTGAGCATTTTCTGAATACATACATAAAAAAATGTATTGGCTTCAGAAAAGGAAGATCTTTGGTTGCCTCTTTCCCCTAACCCTTTAAACCATATTCTGTAAATTGCAACTGAAATGCTCCTCTCATTCCTTCCAGCCTCAAGGTGCAGATACTATCCTCTTCCGCCACCACTCCTCCCATAGTTGTGTTTTACTTTTCTGATTGGCAGTGAACCAAATTACAATGATTGCAAATATTTTATGAATAAATTCCAATAAGAACAGAAACCGTTTCTACACTGTATTGTTTCTCTTCCTGTCTTGCTCATATTTGGATGAGATATTTATTTAGTATTCTTATTTGAACATGATTTTCCTAGTTGTACATAATCTGCTGCACTTGCAATCAGTTTTTGGGAGGGAAGCTAAGGACTTGTCATCATTAATGACAAGCCACATGGCACGCCTCTGTCTATAATACTTGTGAGAAGCTTATTTTTCATAGGCTTGGGAAATGGATATTTCAGACTTAAAGTCTGCCATCGCCATCAGTTTTTCTGTTCTTTTGTCTGTCGGGCCACAGCCACAAATAAGTAATAATGAGGTGTTTCTCTTAGGCTGTATTAAGATATTTTTTTCCCTGGGAGAATGAGTCCCCTAAGAAATGAAGAGTTTTATTTTTCATTTTATGAGCTCTGCAAACCTTTTCTAATTACATTCTAAGAGAAAATGTGATGGAGAGCATGCACCACAGGAGTCCAGATGATGGAAAATAAGGGGCAAATGGGATTGCATTTATTTATTAGCATGAGTGCTGGTGGGAATTCAAATATGAACATCAATTGGTTTCACAATGATAACTAAGAAGTTAGAATAATAAAATTTTCAGGAATGCTGGCTACTTCAGCACACCTTGCACCCAGACCTTCTCTTAGGTCCCTGCTCCTGCTCAGCCTTTTCTTGATGCTCACAGATCTGCCCCCAGCTCTCATCTCACCTCTGACATTCTTTTTGGGTCAGCCCAAGTGTGGCTCTTAAGGCTTCTCCGTACTTCGTTCTCAGGCCTATTTCTTTAAGTTGGGGCATAGATCTCTTTTTCTTTCTTAAACTTGAAGCTGTTTACATTTGTCATCATGGAGGGATCAGAAAGTGGAGAGGAGCAAAAGTTAGTAGTCCATACCTTTAGAGAAACATGAAACGTTGCCTCAGCCACTGCTGGCAAAAAGAGGAGGCTACTATACCAAGAAAGGCACTGGCCAACATCATAGGAACAAAGCTAGTGAGGGTGCTTTCTCTTTCCACTTTTTGGGTGTCTTCAGATTACTTACTAGACTTCATGATTTCTTTTAAAAAGTCATTGTCAGGGCTGGTGAGATAGCTCAGTGGACTAAAACACCTGTTTAGGTGAGCTTAGGCGAGTGCAGGGACTGTGGGTCAATCCCTGGCACCACATGACACACTAGCCCAACCCCCAGGGCAGGCTGAGCTGGCCACAGACTCTGGGAGTAGTGGCTCATGCCTGTAATCGCAGTGCTGAGGAGGCTGAAAACAGGAGCACTATGAGTCCCAGACCCTGTAACAACCAAATATATATATTTCTAAAAATTCAATGTCAAGTAATACCAGAAAAATTCACTATACACACTGCTCCCTCACATGAAGCTTTGGGGTGGGGGGTGGGGCAAGGGGGTCACTGAGAGTGAAAATTGTCGAAGTATGTTATGCAAGTGTATATAGATTAGCCCAAGGACACCCAGTGAGCTGCATAACAAAAAGAAGTGAAAAAAAAAAAGAAGAAAACAACTGTTGCCTTTTTGCCAAAAAGGATTTGAAGTGTCACACACAGACAAGATGCTGCAATAGAAAGAGATAAGTGAAATAATAATAAAAAGTAGATAAACCAACAGTACCAAAGGGAGAAGAGAAACAACTTGCAGCCACAGAATGAATATCGTTACCTCGTTCTATAGCTTCCAGAGGGGATCTACATCTTTAGCTCTAAATAGTAAGTCATCCAATTTAAAAGAGAGAAGTGCGATCATTATATTAGATCTGTAATTAAGGAGAAGCACTGTTATTCATAAGATAGGGTCCCAAGAGGCGTAGCTATTGGGTCTGTCATCAGAAATCTTGCACTTTATTTCCCCTTTAGGGGCTGCCTGAGATGTTCCATTAACCCATTTTTATATGTGCCAGCTCTATGGAGAGGGGCCATATAAAAAGAGACATTGGAAAGATTTGTTTTGAGTTTTCAAATTCTTTTCAGTGCTATTGATGAGATGTTCTAATTTTTATCTTTAAACTTTATTTGTTTATTTGATACAGGGTCTCACTATGCAGCTCAGACTCATAGTGATTCTCTTGTCTCAGCCTCCCTAGAATTGGGATTATAGACCCTCTATACCTATTTTGTGTAGTACTTTGAACATGAGTGAGTGTTGGACTTTGTCAAAAGCCTTTTCTGCATCAATTGAGATGATCATGTGGTTTTTGGCTTTGGCTGTATTAATATAGTGTATTACATTTATAGATTTGCATATATTGAACCATCCTTGCATCCCTGCCATGAATCCTACCTGGTCATGGTGTATAATCTTCTTGATGATGTGTTGTGTTCTATTGGCGAGGATTTTATTGAGAATTTTTACATCTATGTTCATGAGAGAAATTGGCCTCTAGTTCTCTTTTTTAGTTGCATCTCTCTGTGGTTTTGGTATCAGAGTAATGCTTGCCTCTAGGAATGATTTTGGAGGATTTCTTCCTTTTTTGTTTCACTGAAGAGTTTGAGGAGTATTTGGATCACATCTTCCATAAATTTCTTGTAGAATTCAGCAGTGAATCCATCAAGACCCGGACTTTTCTTTGTCGGCAGACTTTTTATTACATTTCATATTTCATTGACTGTTATTGGGTTATTGAGAGTACTTATATCTTCTTCATTCAGTTTTGGTAATTTGTACTTTCCTAGGAATCTGTCCATTTGTTCTGTGTCTTCAATTCTGTGAGAGTAAAGATTCTCAAAGTAGCTATAAATGATCCTCTGAATCTCTGCTGGGTCTGTAGTAATTTCACCCATTTCATTCCTTATTGCTTGAATTTGAGTCCTTTCTTTCCTGTTTTTGATGAGGTTAGCTAGGGGCTTATCAATTTTGTTTAATCCTTCTGGAGTTCTTATGGTTTCTTTGGCCATTTATTTCCAATTTCATTGCACTGTGGTCAGATGATATGCATGGGATAATTTCTGTTTTCATGCATATACTTAAGCATGACTTGTGGACTAATATGTGGTATATTTTAGAAAATGTCCCATGTGCAGCTGAAAAGAATGTGTATTCTGAAGAGGTTGGGTGGAACACTCTGTGTATGTCCACTAAGTCCAGTTGTTCCAAATTCTGTTTCAGTTCTGCTACTTCTTTGCTAATTTTTGATCTGCTTGACCTATCTTTTTCAGTTAGGGGGGTGTTAAGGTCTCCTATTAAGATTATAGTATTGGATATTAGATTTTTCATGTCCATTAAGGTTTGTCTTATATAACTTGATGTTCCCATATTGGGTGCGTACATATTTATGAGTGTTACCTCTTCATCCTGAATGTTTCCCTTGACCAGCATGTAGTGACCTTCTTTGTTACATTTGATCAATCTTGGTTTGAAGTTTAGACTGTCTGCAAACAGGATTCTACCCCTGCTTTTTTTTTTTTTTGAGGTGCTGGAGCATGTAGTATTGTTTTCCATCCTTTCACTTTTAGCCTATGAGTTTCTTTATGAGTTAAAATCGTGTTTCTTGTATACAACATATTGTTGGAATATGTTTCCTTATCCATTCTGCCAGTCTACTTCTTTTAATTGGAGAATTGAGTCCATTTATATTGATGGTTATAATTGGAATGTATTGCCTTATGATTGACATGACTTTTATTTACTACTGTTTACCACTTTTTCTTCTATGTTTAATTGGTTGTCCTGTTTGTTGGGATCTTTCTGTTCACATTAGTTGAGTTCAAGTTGTTTTGGTCCCTCTCTAAAGTATTTGTTAGTATACTGTGTAGTGTTGGCTTTGACGTCATGAAATTCTTTAGTTGTTCCTTTTTGTGGAAGTATTT
>PVKN010034814.1:0-11671 GCA_004027915.1 Capromys pilorides
ACTTGGGTCCTTGCGCTTGTCTAGGCAGGTGCTTAGACTGCTGAGCTATCTCCTTGGCCCTAGCCTGGGTTTTCAATCTTTATCTTAGTCCTTCATTTCTGAGATATATAATTTTGAGTTGGTACAAGAGTGAGTTTATAGCATTTGAAAAGATGTTGCTTTTGAAATTGACATGTTTTTGTTTCAGAAAGTCAAATTACCTTATCTAGAACATGAGTCCATTTTGTCAATTTGGATGCGAATATTAAAGGAAGATGAGTTTTTGACAAGATTCAATTACTGGAAAAATTACATACATTAACCTACAGTTGGACAGAATGAGCTAAGTCTAGTTGATAAAGACAGTGTTGGAGAACTCACACACAGAGACAATGTATGGACATCACAGGATGTAGCAACACAGAACACAATTTCTAAGCACCTGGATCCACGGCACATGGTCCACTGTTTCTCCTTGTGACCACACAGCTACTTGGGAGCACTGCAGCTCACTGTGTGAAGAAGCAGCTCTGGAGAGCAGTACACTGTGGATCACCAGTCCAGGATTGTCCACAGTTCAGTCAAACATATGGTTTGTGTAGGATGAACATCATTTTCATAGCATTATCTCATCAAAAACTCTAAAGTCAGGGACTGTCAGGACATGAAGCAAACGCTGATAGAACTGCAGAGAGACAGACAAATGCACAACCGCAGACACAACTCATTGCTTCTTTGACATCTACTACCACAAATACAGAGATATTTAGTATACATAAAAAAGGGTGTGCACAGATCTCCAGGAGAATTCTGTGCCCGTTAAAATCTGAGAAGCACGACTACTCTACACTAACAGCATGGGTACCCAGTTTATATTCACATCCACTACTGGCAGCATAACTGATGCTTCCTTTCTGGATCCTGGGCTAAACCAGAGCCATAGGAGAAAGCATTTTCAAGGAAACTAATCTTGAAAAATAAATCACAGATTTTGGAGATGACAAAATTAGTTGAAACAGTGTTATTTCCATTCATTTTACAGACCTGGAAATCATACCAAGCCTACTACTGAGATTTAATCCACTTCTCTATGGGACTAGACTAAGAGCTATTATGAAATAAAGAACAGATGATGCCTACACATAGCCCAAGACATACTCAGTGAACACAGATTCCTTTCTCTCATGCACCAACTTGTTGATGTGATGCCTCCTGGAGCAGACTAGTTCCCTGCCACATCTGTGTGGATAATCCCAGTGAAACGAGGGAAGTCGATATCTTTAACAGCAAAGCATGCCAGTCTCTGTATTTGATCGCTGAAAATCCTGAGGCATCATTCAGTTGAGCCAATACTTTCCCCTCCAACTCTCAATGGAGAGCTTTACTCTATTTACGGCGGTAACTTACACTCTTCCAACAGCTGCTGCCGGACATCTCACGAAGGATTAACAAAGGAAAGAAGTTGGACGGCTTTCTAATCAAGTTTTACATGGTAGAAAATATAATATCTAAAATAACCATAACTATTTTGAGGTGTTTTAAAAAGCACATAGGAAAATCTCTATTTCTTGTTGCTGGCTCAATCAAATCAAGGTGGAAAAAACAAGGGGAGGGAATCAGAAGCCCTAGCTTCTAGGCTGTATTCTAATGCTTGTTTGCCTAATAATCTTGAGCAGAATATTCTTTTTTATTGGCCTTAATTTCTTCAGCTATAAAATAGACATAAACATAACTACTGTTAGTCTGATGATGCACAAAAAACTTAAATGAGGCATATATGAATCCAAAGGCATATTTATTATTTTGAGTAAATATGATCATTGGCTCCTCTATTAATATAGAGCATCAGGAGGTAGAGTAGGAAATTATTACATTACCACGCTGATACTGTTTTCCATTTTAGATTTATGCTTTTCATACTGCATCATCAAGCACAAGTTTTTCAAATGCAAAAAAATCCCAAATCACTATGGAATAGGTTTCTTGGCAAGTGATAAAGAAGCATAGTATCAAGCAAAAGTTGAAGTAACTTATCCAAGATCATATCACAAAGCCCTACAAGGTAAGAACGTGTGTCTTATCATTGATCCAACTTTTCCCTTAAAGACCTCGCTGGAAGGTTAAGGAAAAGTGGCAGCATTATACAATATAACAATAAAGCTGCTTACGAATAAGGCAAAAGAAAAAATGGTCCTTTCCCAGATTTTACAAGCTAGAATTCTTTCCATATCAGCACCATAGCAGCCTTTGAAGGATGAGCACATTCACATGCACACGAGCGCGCGCAAGCGCACGCAAGCGCGCGCGCGCACACACACACACACACACCTCAATCTTTTTAATATGAGTTGGACAGCAATCTGAAATAATACATTCTTTAATAAAAGAAGGCAGCTATTTAACACCTAGCCCCTAAATAGCTCCAACTCTAATTTGACAGCTCTATTATGCTTAAATTTTTGTGTTTATGTGATCCTGTAATGGTACCACTACCATATATTTATTAGCTTAGAGCATGAGAAAGTGAATGTAAGCTTAGAATCAAAGGACTAGTTAAACTTTCAAAACTGTCACCTATCATATACATGATTTTGACCAATTATTTTACCTCTGTGGGCCTTGAAATTGCTCACCTGTGAAACAAGAATTCCACTGCCTGCTTCACATAGTGACTGGGAATCAATGACAATGGATATGTACATATGAGACCATGCGAACAGAGTCTCCTGTACACAAAAGTCCTCAATAAATATTTATAAACTGGAATGAGCATCTCAAACTATGATTTCAAAATGCTTTTAAAGTGCAAGTCATTTTCACGGTGCTTTAACTGAAACTTTCAGCATTCACAGGAAAGGAAGCATTACTCACTGCAAGAGCTGTTTGTCTTACTCGACTATGAACAGTGCTTCGGGGAGTAATAAGAAAGACAGATGAAGAGGAAATAATGAAGAAGTGAGAGAGGGAGGACCCGGGAAACGAAGAGCAAAGGAAAAGCATCTTGAGAGAGAAATATTCTCTCCTATCATGAAGCTTATTCTTTTCATCTTTTAAATTATCTTGATTTCCCTAACCAGATAAAAATTAAAAAAGCAACACTAAACCCACAGACATCCTCACATGAAGATGATGGTGACTAATTCAGCAAACCTAAGTACAAAGGAGGCCACTTTGTCTCCCTCCACAGCTCATTAACTCTCCCCAGTTGTCCCTAGCAGCCAAAACAATGGGAAAACCATTTGGAAAGATGAAAAGATGAAACAGAAAAGCCAGTGTTGGGTAAACTATAAGCAATCCATGTGAATTTGGCAACCAAAGTGAATTAAAAAAAACTTGGAGGAGAAAAAGAGTTGGGTGAAGATTATGCAAACAAGGCATTAACTTGGCAAAGCCAAACTTGTAGCTGAAATGGGAAAGCGGGCAGGAAAATGGCCCTATATGGGTGGGTTTAAACATGCTGGTCGTTCTCCAATCGAAGACGCCTGCCACCAGTATCTCTGATCAAAGCAAAAGTCAGAAATTTTCCACACTAAGTTTGCAGTTTTCGCAAAAGTTCATCGTTTTGGGTTTTTTGTTGTTTTTAGCAGCCTAGATACAAAAGATGGAATCAATTTTCACATGGAAAAAAAATAAAGTGCTTTCACTGCTATAACTAACTTGTATTTTTCTCTAGCACTGAGAATCAAGTATAGAAAACACATCCATGTGATGAGAGCCTTTATTTAAAAAAAATAATGAGGAAGTTTTGTTATTTTTTTTAACACACAGATGTTGGGTTTACATAAATAAGAACCAAAACATTTTCCAAGCGTACAATTTTCTTGTCAAGCATATAATGTTTTTCTTTTTTTTGGAAAATCAAAGTCAGGAGTGTATAGTGATGACTGCTTCTCAAAAGATAATTAAATAATTCTGGAGACGGGGCCAGCGAGATGGTTCAGTGGTCTAAAGTGCCTGCTTAGGAAAGCTCAGGCAACTGCAGGGACTGCGGTTCGATCCCCGGCACCACATGCTGCGCCAGCCCTACCACCAGGGCAGGCTGAGCCAGCCATTAAATAAATAAATAAATAAACAAACAAACAAATAAATAAAATTTCCTTTAAAAATAATTCTGGAGACAGAGAATACATACATCTGACTGTAAGGTAGATATCAAATTCGTTTTTAGGAATTGGATAGAAACTATCTAGCACTACTTGAAGGGGACATTCTCTCTAAATTCGACTTAATGCTCTAGCACTTTTTCCAAGACTATAAATTCTTAGCCTTATTCTCAGAGTTTTGGACTTAAAACCTGATGGACTCAAAAATATGATCCTTAACTAAAAGCACATCCACCTTCAAATTTCCAGCTGTGGAATTTCCTTGCTAGGATGTGCAGACCAGACACAGAGGTCTGTCTTTCTGCTAAAAGTCTTTCAGGGGCCACATCTGAACCAGGACAGAAAGGCACAAAGTTTCTTTCTTGAGTCCCAGCATGACTCATTCTGAGATGAAGGTCACTGGTATCCTCATGGTCTCCTCAGGGTCCAGCAATAGGTATACTCTAAGCTTCTTGAATAGTATCCTTAACAACCACCCCAGGAAAACAAGGAGAATATGAGTAGAATAGACCATGCACGCTAGCTGTGGAGATAAGATGTCCAAGAGCCTACACTGGTGCATGGGGCTGGAGATGTAACTGAGCTCTCTCTGGGTTCCATCCCTGGTAACACACACACACACACACACACACACACACACACACACACACACAAAGCCAGGAGAGAATGTAGCTGGCACACACATAAATATCAGAAGGAGCAGTTCTTGTACAATAGGCAAGCTGCAAGTAGAAAAGCTCTAGAAACATGACCTGGCCAAACTCAGCAGCCTACAGTTTTCCACCCTGTAGTTCTGTCACAGAACAGGGTAGGAACATTTAAGAGCCAGCCAGCTCCATTCTGATACTGGGCACACACACCCCCTTTCTGTTCGAAGTCAGGGAAACAATTTGAGTCTTCAATCAGGATCAACCCAGCACGATCTACGCGATCATGGGCTCTGGGTGTTAGGAAGGAAATTCCCCTGGTGACTTCCACAGAAGTGGATCCAGCACAGTCTTAAGCAGCACAAACCATTTAGGATTCGCACACAGCCTAGACTGACCACAAAACACAAACTTCTTTCCAAGATTCTCCAAAAGTATAATTTGGAGGGAAGAGAAAAAAAGGAAACAGGAATTTTGCTCTGTGTATGTACAATGTCCAATAGCAAGGCAAAGGTTATGCAAAACAAGCTTCCGTTCCAGTTCCTTTCAGGTATTGCCTTGTGAAAGCCAAAATAAATTTCAAACAATCTTCCCCAAAGTTCAGGCCTGTAACTGACCTGAACTCACCAGTTTCAACACTGGTGTTTCCAAGATTGAATTCCAAAAAACTCTTTGGAAAAGCAAAAGTTCCCTTGAAATGAAAACTTTGGTGGAGAATTTAATGCCATTATTTTACTAGGCTAAAGCAACAGTCAAATGGGATTGACTTGGGACAAAGGCAGAAAAAAAGGTTTCCAAATTGTTAAGAATGAAAAGGAAAAGAATGTATGTATAAAGAAGCACTGTCAAACAGGGGAAAGGAGGAAAGGAAGGAAGAAAGAGCACCACAGCCTGGGAAAAGACAAAAATCAGAAACCCTGGGAAATTGGCCCACACAAAGGGTCAGTTGGCACAGTGGGCGGGGCAGGTGGGGGGGCTCTCCCCAAGTGTGGAGCAGGCTGGGGGAGGCAATTAAACACCAATGACAGATGGAGATAAGGGCATCCAGGGCAAACATGTCCCCAAGACACTTGAAACCCTGTGTTACCAGGAGGGGCAGAGTGTCCAGGAGACAACAAAGTGTCCTAGAAGGAAAAGGAAGCTGCCCAAGCTTGGGAACAGGAAGGGGGGCTCTATATGGTGTGTGAGAGCAAGAGTGGAGTTGCATGTGGAGTGCTGGAGAGATACTGGGCAAAGCAGGGGAGCATCTGTGGCTGCTCCCACAAAGCTCAGCACCTGTTTCCCCTACAGGGAAATTCATGGCTGCTGTTTCTAACCTTACAGAGCATGATGCTGAGGGAAAACATGGTCACCACTACTGGGGAACAGACTCAGGTTCCAGCCAGTTTTCTGCAGAGAGGATGAAGGCACCTAACTTTGCCCTTCCATCTCTATGTGACACCAGTAGGAGTTCTGTAGCATCTCAAACCATTACAGAAGAATGTGCTACAAATGTCAGTCATCTCTGAAAGGACCTCGGGTGGGTGAGAAAGGATACCGGGTCCAATAGCTGTATCAGGCCTCTGAGCGTACGCAGGTGTGTGCATGTGGGCATGTAACAGAAAAGTGGGATGCATGTGTCAGAAAGACAGCAATGGTGCAGTTTAGAGATGTCTTGGACATATATATATATATATATATATATATATATATATATATATATATATAATATGATAAGAGAATAACTTGGAGAGAGAGCAGAGTAGGGAGGAGAAAGAGAAATGAAAATGATTAACACACAGTGTGTATGCCTCGCAATTCTCCAAGATGAATGGAATCACTGGATACCATAAGCAAATACTAATAAATAATAATGAAAGTGTGACACAAAAAAGTGATATTAAACATACTCAAACAAAACTTGAACAGGCAGATAGTCCAGGCATGGTGGTGCATGCCTCTAATTCCAGTGCTGGGGGGGCTGAAAACAAGAAGAGTGCTACAGGTCCAAGCTGTGTAGTGAGGCCCTGTACCAAATATATTTAAAAAATAAATAAATAAACTCGTACAAGCAGAGAAGTATAATAAGAAAAGATTTATCCCAGGAAAGATGTTGGGAGGGCTGGGAACCAGGGAGGACCTCAGTGGTCAAGGCCAGTGCAACTGGGAATAGGCAATGAACAGGGAATAAGCGACTGATTCAAAGCTTCTTGTGGGTACACTGACCCTGCCATGACTCGGCTTTGCAGAGCAGTGACTCCTGAGGCAGGAGGTTTAGCTCCAGCCCAAGGCTGCTTATCAGAGACAAAGCCTCAGTTTCTTCTTCCATGAAACAGAAATCTCGGGTCATCAGCCCTAAAAACTTAGGTTCTGGAGAGCCCCAAATGAAAATGGCAATAAAATCCAACTGAACTGAAAACTGACTCTCTCTCTCTCTCTCTCTCTCTCTCTCTCTCTCTCTCTCTCTCTGTCAGGGGTGGGGGGGGTGGTTGGATTACAGATCCATCACAGCACCTACAAGAAGTCACTGGGGAACCTGAAGCAACAACAGTGCCCAGAATGAATTAGAGGAGATTCGGAATCAGAGGGTTTCCAGGTGACCAAGTGAGTAGGGTTTACTATATAACCTCTTGAAGAACAAAGGGATCAAGGTTGACTGGATCTTAATGAAGGACTGTGATTTGTGCTATGGCTACTGAGGGGTCATTTCTTCCTAGTCACTATGGGGGAACAAAGTGATTTAGGGTGCTGGGCAAGAGCTGGAGGACAGGACAGCTTCAGCAGAGACACACATCTCTAATGAACACAAGACAATCTTTTGCAAGTGTGAGTGTGCAGTTTTGACAGTGGTAGAATATCACATCCATCCTGAGTTGCCGGCTCGGGGCTCTGCCAGTGGTTTTCACGAGCACATCAGCTTGCTCTCCTCTGGCCTGATTTGAGCTATCGGGCTTAGAGTGCTGCTCTGAAAACAGAGGTGTCAGGAGAGCCGTGGTCACAGGAGGCCCCACTGTGCTGCAGCCCTCCTAGACCAGGCTCTTAGGCCTGCTTCTCTGAACTGCACATCCACTGCAAGCTGAGCCTGCCCTGTACTCACTCTCTCAGGCAAACTCCCCAAATGGCACGCTGAAGTTCTCAACAGAAGCCTGGCTGAATTAAACCCGATGGACAGATCACCTGGAGTAACAACTTCCTGGAAATTCAAGTATTCTCATTGAAAAAAGCCAACAAACATGGCTAAAATATCCTCCAGCCCTAAAAATGCAAAATAACTTAATGGTCTGGAAATAAAGAATTGTCTAGACACATTTTAACTTTTATGTACTTTATGCAATAGAAGAATGCATATAACTAAACCTGATCTTACGGAAACTTAAAAAAAAATTAATATTGAGCCATTCCTTTGTTGATCAATTGATCAGTATAAAAGCAGCCTAAGTTTTAAGCATGGAAAAGGTACGACGCATATTGGTTATCCTTAATACATTGGAATGTATGTTAATTTTGATGTTGCCTTTTAAATCTCCTCCACTGACAGACTATATCTGGAATGACACTGGCAAGACAGAAACTGGAAGAGTACTTACAATGACCACAGTTGGACAAAGACATCCTAGATTTCTACCTTCCCTGGTTACTGAACAAAAGCAGCAAATGTTAAGTACAGTTGCCCCAGCAGCTGGCAAGTTCCCTCCCATATGAGAAGTCGTGCAACAGCTGGGGAATACAAGATGCTTTTGAACAAGCTGCTATGTGATCCAAAATAACGCTGCCTGTTCATCTTCCTTACAAAGGAAGAGCGGGCCCCGCACAGGTCTGGCGCATGCCTGTCAGCTGCTTCTGGCTTCATAGTGAGAGCACAAGTGGCTGCCAACGGAGAGACTGCAACAGGGGTCTGGTCCTAACCCTCTGCAAGCTGTCGATTGCTCACACTGGCTGCTCACTTCCCAGCTGGGAGAAGCTGCTCTAAACTTCTAAATGTGAAACCTATGCACTGACAGGCCTGCCCCTACTCCCAGCTGTAGGGTAGTTAGAAAGGTAACTTCTATAGGCTTGGGCTATGGCTCAGGGACCAAGCACCTGCCTAACATGTGTGAAGCCTTGATCCAATCCTCAGGAGCACAAAGAGAGGAAACAAATATTTGCTAAAGCTAACCAATGATCACTAGGTGACACCACATACAGTTTGTAGTGTGTTATCCATAACTCACTATTTAAAAGATAAAAGCTCAAGGTCTAGAACTACTAAATAGCAAAAATGGGAAGTACTTCTCTATCTGTTGCTAAATTTTAAAATTTTCAAGTGTTTTCACATGAAATACTCACACAGGTCGCTTACTAGTTGTTCAACTAAATGGATCTGTGACTAATTAGGACACTTTCTATAGGTTAGCTCAGCAACTTTCAGATCCTGGATAGTTTCTATCACATCTGAGCGAATACTTTTGAAATATTATACATCAAACTCTTTTTTTTCCTCTATCAACTTGGTGACTCACTTTGAAACAGACTCACAGAAAGTATTTTATTTTCCAAGAACATGCTTCCTCTGCCCAAGATGGGCCAGCACAATTCTCACAGAAGTACATATTTTTGATGCCCTAGATGGTTAGTGGGAATAGAGAATGAGAAAAGAGAATGCCTGTCTCTAGTTTGGTTTTGAGGGTTTTTTAAAATAGTCTAGTTATACCGGCCATTACAGTACTAGCATTAAATGTAAAGGAAAGGGAAATGGCTAGAGAGGCAGCCACAAAATTATACAGCAGCAAAGCCAGAAGAAAAGCCCTCTACTTCTGGAGGGCTTTGTAAATTCCCTGGGCAACTGGACAAAGATTTCCATCACTAATGTTTCCCTCCCTCAACTTGCTGACAAGGAGGAATCCCTCAAGGCACAAATCACAGAATACTGACTTCAAGGCAGGCTATAACTATTTTCCTTCCCTAGCTGAGAGAGAGAGAAGGAAAAAGAATTCTCTTCTTAAATGTCCTTATTAACTAACATTTATTGAGCAGCTACCATGTGCTACACACTGTGATAGGTACCCTATGTAAATCAGCCGATTTTATCCTTATAACTTGATATCAGGAGGTATTATTGTTATCCTGGGGTGGGGGTTGTTTTGTTTTCTTTAGTATTGGGGAAATACCCAGGGTGTTCATACTGAGTTACAGCTCCAGTCCTTTTCTTATCTTTCCTTATCTTCCTTCTCTTCCTTTCTCTCCTTCCTTCCTTCCTTCCTTCTTTCCTTCCTTCCTTCCTTCCTTCCTGATACAGAGTCTCTTTAAGTTGCCCAGGCTGTACTCAAGTTTACAACCCTGGGACATGCCACAGTGTTGGAACTATAGCTGTAACACAGTTTCTTAGAGAATATAAAGCTCAGAGGGGCTGAGCTATGGTGCAGGGCTCAGGGTGGTAAGGGGTGTGGACAACATTTGAACCCTGCTGTTGTGGCTTCGGAGGGTGCCTCATTCAGCTTGCCTGACTGTCTCCAGGACTGACAAGGCCCTAGGCCATTAGGAGTCACAGGTAGTCATTCCAGAGCTTCAGAGTTCTTTCTCTAAGGAAGTGCACTCTTAAGCAATATTCAAGATAATACTGAAGTCCTACATTTTACACTTGAGCTCAAAGTTTTATAGAAGAATGTGGATAAAGCCATATCCTTGGATCCCTAGAAGAAACGTAGGGTTCTATTATTTCCCAAATAGACCTCACGTGATGTCAAACATACATTCAGCCCAGTGGCTATGTCACCTGACTTAAACCGGGTGGACTCTGCATTCCTCATGGTAAGGAAGGCAGGCAGCTCAGTGAGTGTAGAGTTCCTGACACTGGCCCACCTGCCTTACAAGATAGCACAGAAAGCAAAGGACAGCTATTTCTACCTCTCTTGGAAACAGTCATACAATTCTAAAGGATTTCAGAGCCTCCTCACTCAGGATGCGTGGCTGTCTCCAGGACTGGCAGGGCCCTTTTTTTTCACATACCTTAAGCCTTCAATAATAGCTGGTTTAGTTGAGGTCCTGGCATGAACTGCCAACAATATGCCCAAAGTTAATCAAACCCTAATCTCTAACTGGAACCTGGAGTCACAGTAACCCGTTAAAAACCACACTCAGGCCGGCAGTCCCAGCTATACCGGGGACTGAACGAGGAGGATCATAAGTTTAAAGCTAGTCGATGCAACTTTGCTAGACTGTCTCAAAATGAAATAAAAAGGGCTCGGGTGCAGCTGTGGGCCCAGAGCCCCAAACAAAACACCCCTTTCAGTAGAAACCTATGCCCCAGAAACTAGGACAATTAAATAGTTCTTCTTGCAGAAAGACCAAATTAGAGAACAGTCAACTGCTTCAGGCCTCAGTTTCCTTATCTGTAAAGTAGAGATAATACCCTGGAGAAGGCTCTGAGGTTCAGGGGTGGAATGTGGAATGTGGTGGGCCTTGCCCAGAGCGTGAGATCCTCTCATGTACCAGGCACTTCATTAAAGCCAGTTTCTGCCTTTGGGTACAACAGGAGAGGGTGGAACGCAGCTACAGGCCTGGTGGGGCTCAGCGGGCGCACCGGCACTGTGCTTCTTCCTCTCCACCCAGGTCTTGGGAAAGTCTGGAGCCAGAGGAAAGGCTGCCTTGATAATACTCATGTTGGGGTTTGCAAAACGTGGCTAGGACCTCTCTGATGGAAGTGGGGAGAGAGTCAAAGAGCTTTAATCATCCCGGCTGGCCTCTCCCCTTCCTCGAAACTTCCAACTGCAATAGACTGTCAGACTTCAAGAAATCCGGAATGCCTATGCCAGAATCGCTTAAACCTGCACCTGACCCAAATCGCGACCTGGACCGCGCGGCGCCTCCTCGCCTCTTGCTCACGGTAATGCAATTACCGCCTGTGGAACTCCATGCAAAGGCGCCCTGCTGCTGGCTGTCACCGGGAAGTGAACCGCTCCCGTGGGGAGCTTGAACGCGCGCACA
>PVKN010034815.1:0-11763 GCA_004027915.1 Capromys pilorides
TGAATCTGTTCCTTATATCATCTCACTGGTTTTTGTTGTATTCTTCCAGCAGGCAGAAGGTGTTCTCACATCAGAATTTTTCTCTTTCCTGTTCTAAAAGTGACTAGAATGCTAGTTCTAGATTTTTTTTAGTTCCTTTTTTATTTAAGTTTGTATACCTATCTCAAGAGAATCTTGTCTTTCCTTTGGTTTCAGTTAACTCACTGCAGTCAGTTTGCTATTTTGCTTTTCCTTCTTGGCATTTTTTGAAACATCTAAAACTTGCATAGTTATGGTGTACTTGTCACTGAAATATCAACTCTGAGCTAGAGCTTTATTTTGTTTCTCATGTTTGTTTCTGTGTTCTCAATTCTGTACTTAGTGCAGTACCTTTCTCCTGGTAAGCTTTCAGGCATTGTGGCATTAAATGATAGCAGGTCTTAAAATGATTAATGAATGCCACTACAAATACAGTCTTAAAGAGGCATATAATATTTATGTTTTAAAGTAGAAATTTGATTCTTAAATTGGAAAGGAATCATTTCCTGAATAAAAGTATTGAAAGATACAAGATACTTTTTGAATAAAATTGTATTCAATGTAATAGGGTAGCATGGAGGGTGATAGAACACATGTGAGACAGGGCAACTATCTTCATATATATGTACCTACCTGTGGTAGTTTATAAGTGAGGTGTAGTATTAACAATATAAAACAGTACTTTATAGCAATATACTGTAATTAGTGTTAATATGGTTTCCCTTTCTCCAAATTAATCCTTGTTACACTATGGTAATGTTTTTGCACAATGGTCACTGAATAACTGAAAAAGAGTGAAACCATGAATAAGAACATTGCAGTATTTAAGACTTAGGGGAGTTGCAAGTAGCTAGATGAACTTCGAGCATTTTGAGCAGGAGAAAATGGCTATTTGAAATCGTGAAATTGTGTTACAACTTTCTTTCACCTCCTTCAGTTAAGCTTAACAAATTAACTATGAAAACATGACTAACAAGTACTCAGTAACTAGTACTCTTACATATACTGCAAAGTATTTTTAATTCATAAGAGGTAACAGTGCCACCTAGTGGGGCAGTAGAACTACAAATCTGAATCCTCACACTATACATTATACTACAGTGTAAAAGTGGAATTTAATCTTATAAATTCTGTAATAGAAGGCCTGACACCTGATAACTGCTATAGTTTGTCCTTACTGCAGCAGCTCAGAATTGTGGGGAGTATGAGCAGATGGAAAAGTAGATTAGAAGCTCGCCTTGAACTGAACCTCCTACCTCAGCTTCTAGAATATTGGGACAGGCATGTGTCAGCATGCCTGACTCGAAAAAGTAGGTTAGAACCCCATTTTGGAAGATTAATTTCAGTGAGCAGGTGTTTGTAACAGATCAGAGGGCACATCGGAGCATTGGTATTGGCAGTATTTGGAAACCTGAGGTAGTTTCTGGGTGGATCAGGTAGACAGAGTTGCAATAAAGAGTCCAGATAGGACTTAATTACAAAAACTGACATGCGGAGCAGTAAAGGCCTGAGCTATACTGCAGGTGCTCGCAGTGAAAATTTTTTTTAATGTAAAAGTATGTGCTCATAGTTTAGACTCCATGATACAAGTGCTAGCTACAAGTTCTTTACCCTGCTGACAAAATTTGGAGGCATATGATCATATAGATCACTTAAATTGTGCCTGTTTGTATGTGCACGTGTGTGTCTGTCTGTGTCTCCTTGTCGGTCTCTTTGTCTCTGTCTCTGTCTCCCTTGGGAAAATAAACCCAGATCCTTGCACATGTTAGGCAAGTGCCCTGCCAGTCAGTCAGCTGTACTCCCCACTCAGCTATTGGTCTCACTAGCTTACATTCTGCTTTATAGCTTTCTTTCACCACCTCTGTGTTGTTCAGCAGTTATCTGTCTTTTTTGTGCTCTTGGAAAATTCTACCTTAAATAATTCTTTTGGCATTTATGTTACTTTGTTGTTTTGCTTTGAAAAAGTTACATCAAGTCATTTATAGCTGAATCTTTGCTTATCTGTGGTAGTTCTTTCATAAATTTGTAGAAATAGGAAAAATGAGCAAAATTTTGATTTTTATGCATAAGTCAGCTATGGTTTAAGAAAACAAAATGACACCCTCCATGATGGCAAGGGAGTATGGGTGACACTGTTCATGTAAGTTTATGTGAACTAATCTGGGAAGGGCAGTTAGGCACTGCATCCCAGAAGCCTTCATTTTCCATATCTTTTCTTGATCTTGTACCAGATCCCTTAAATTGCTTAATGGCCCAACATAGTGAGTGGGATGAATTCTATGTGCAGATCAGGGATGGTATAGGGATTTTTGTTTTATTACAAAGACATGGAGAAATATTTATATAGCATGTAAATGATTAAAGTTTACTGTTTTAAAAGTGTACAGGGCAGTGTTAAGTTCAGTTACATTGTTGTGTCACCTGTGTCTTTATCTTCTTCTCTGCTACAGACCTGCGTAAAATGCAACACGTAAATTTCCTCTTTTTGCCCAGCCACCAATGTTTGTACCTGTGAATTTGACTACTCTAGGTACCTGAAGAAAGAAATACAGACTCGATATCATTCTGCTAATTTCATCCAGGCTCTAGCATGTGTCATAATTTTCTGTTACAGGTTAGATAATATTCCATTGAATACGTTTTGTTTATTAAGCTATTGGTGGATACTTGGGTTGTTTTCGTCCCACCTCCCTCTTGATATTAAAGGTTGAACCTTTAATATCAATGCTCAGGGCATTTACACTGAGCTACAACCTTAACCCCAACCCACTCCTTTTGAAAATTATTTTTGCTTATTTTTGGTCTTTTTGAGACAAGATTTCACTGTGCAGTTCATGTTGGTCTTGAACTTAATTTATAGCCCAAGCTGGCTTCAAACATGTAACATTCCTCTTGCCTCAGCTTCCCAAGTGCTGGGATTACAGGTGTGCACTACTGCTCCTGGCCTTTTTAAAATCTGAGACAGAATCTCATTAAACAGCTTAGTCTGGGATTGAATTTTAATCCTGCCTCAGCCTTCCAAATGCTGGGATTATGGGCATGCACCATAGTGCCTGACCAAGGCTACATTTTTTTAACCCATGGATTTAGGAATTATGGGAATAAGTAGTATATGTTGAAGAGAAATTGTCTCTGAAAGGTTCTAAGATGGATGTGGTGGCCTGCCTATAATCCCAGAGTTTGGCAAGCTGAGGTAGGATTGCCATGAGTTTGAGACCAATCTGGATTGTATAGTGAGTTCAAGGTCAGCTTTCACTACAGAGTGAGACACTGTCTCAAAAACAAAAATCTAAGGATAATTTCAGTAAGCAAATATAGTCAAATATATGTAAAATCTCTTTAAGTTCCAGAAATAAAATTGCTATTATTACAGAGTAAGAATTGTTGCAGTGTAAAAACTTTTAGCAGAGTTTGGTGGCACACACCTGTTATACTATCACTTGGCGAGGCTGAAGCAGGAGGATTGCTGCAAGTTTGAGACCAGCCTGTGATGCATAGTGAATTTCAAGGTCATCCTGAAATAGGTAATGAGACCTTGTCTCAACAAATACCTGGACGAGGTAGTATTAGCTGTAATCCCAGCACTCAGGAGGGTAAAGCAGGATTGCTACAAGTTTGAGGCCAGCCTGGGCTACAAAATGAGTTGAAGCCCAGCCTGAACTGTATAGTGAGACCCTGTTTCAAAAACTCTGTGTGTGTGTGTGTGTGTGTGTGTGTGTACACACCCTTTTAAGCTTGATTCTTGTTTGTAGCATGTAAGGTTTTTTGGTGGTACTGGGGATTGAACATGGGACCTTATGCATGACAGGGAAGCTGAGCTTTCTGTGGATATATTCACATGTTATATATAATATATATTTGTATTTATATTTTTTAAACTGCAGATTGAACTTGGGACCTTGCTTTTACCAGGCAGGTACTCATGCTGCTGAGCTATCTCCCCAGCCCCCATGTAAATATTTTTGATAAAACAGTATTGACATTATTTTCCTTGTGTAAAATTTAGAGCTATCTTGTTTTTTAAAAAACAATTTGCTTTAGTTAATCTTGGGGTTGTTAATCAGCTTATATATTTTTTAAAATATTGAGGCAGTGTATTAGGCTGTAGGCTTTTCGTAAATGTGGGCTTTTGCCATTTTTTTATGATATATTCTGTGATGTTTTTACATATTAAAGAGGTAAGGCCAGATGAAAGCTCATGCTTTGAATTTTTTCTTGATGAGTTTTTTTTTTTTTTTGGTCTTTTTGAGACAAGGTCTTGCTATGCAGTTCAGGCTGGCCCTGAGCTCACTTTTGTAGTCCAGGCTGGTTTCGATCTTGAACTGATCCTCCTGCTTCAGCCTCCCAAGTGCTGGGATTACAGATGTGCACCAACACGCCCGGCTTGGAGTACTCATTTTGAATGTCAGATGTCTGCAATATTTTCCTTTTCATCAGAAAAAGGAAGTACTTACTTTACTACTATTTTTCAGTTCTAGTATCTTTTTTTAATGTATCAGTTATTTAATTTGGTTCTTAGAAATTTAGAATACTAATTCATGAGGATAAACTCCATTTGTCAGAGCCAAAAAGGATCGTGGTAGCCCCAGAGCTAAGGAACAGCTTTGATTTTTTTGCTAAAGTCTGGGAGTCCACCGCTTTCTGATCCATCCTGCTGTGAATTGTGGTATCTTCTTTCTCAGTGTCAAAGATCTTACCCTCCTGGTGTCTGGGTTTCTCAGCTGCTTGAAGTATCAGTGAGGTGTTTGGGGATTTTCACTTTGGTGATAGCAATTTTTATAGAGATGGCAATGACAAATTTCTGGTATTCTTCATAGAGGAGCACAATTAAGGCTAAGAGGCTCAGTCACAAGTAGCAAGCCACTGGCCAGCTGCTTCAGGAAGACCACTCTCTTGCCTCTGTGATGCATGGTGAGGATGATTAAGATGGTGCCAGGAGTGATGCTAGCTCGAAGTTTCCTCACATGCTGACTGAAGGGTTTCTTGCCATGGCTCAAGAGCTTTCATTGGCACATCTTCAGTAGGGTAGTATCTAGGCATTTTTCGAAACTTAACCATCCAAGCAAGTACCTCCATTCTTGTCCCCACCAACTGGTTTTGTGATGGTAGCAAGAACTTTCTCCTTTTTCTTCTCAACCTTTGATTGAAAAGAAAGCAGCTGTGTACTCTCTCTTGTACAAAACCTTTCTGGAATACAGAGCAGATTGGGAGTATCTACCAATTCCTCTGACTAGGACAGGACTTAGGCTGCAGTGGGGCTGCCCCTTCTTGGACTTTTTTGCCTTCACCTAACCCTTTTTACCAGTACCACTGGCAGAATCCTTCTGGACTTCAGGTTTCTTCTGTTTACTGTCTGGCTTCTCAGTCTTTTCACCTGCCATCTTGTAAGGTGGGAAAGAGAACTAAGTTTCCCCATTTTTAGTATCTTGATGATTGCAACTGAGTTTCTTAGTACCTTTAAAGAATATACTTAGTTTTTGAGTTTTTGGCTTTTCATAGTAAAGCCTACTGATCTATGCATGAAATTAATTTCATTTTAAAATTATGTATAGGGGCTAGGGAGAGAGCTCAGCAGCATAAGTGTCTGCCTGGCAAGCACAAGATCCTGAGTTCAAAATTAGGTACAGTATTTATAAATTCCTATGATTGTTTAGAAGTATTTTGTTTAATATTTTGGCCTTTCCCTCAGTGCTCTGAAATGATTAGACTAGGAAACCTGAATTTAAAATGTGGTCACCTTCCCTGCCTGATATAGATTACTAACTGTCTTCTCAAGGATAAAATCAGACATTCTAGCTTTGACTTCATTTTAAGAATGAGAGGCCAGCGAGATAGCTTAGGGCCCGTGAGAGAGCTCAGCAGACTAAGTGCCTGCTTTGGCAAGCCCAGGAACCAGGGTTCGATCTCTAGTCCCACATGCCATGACATGCCCCACCTCCTGGGCATGCTGAGCTGGGGTGATGAAGTGCAGACATGGTGATATGTACCTGCAGTCCCAGTTCTGAGGTAGCTAGAAACAGAATCATAGCAAGTCCAAGATGTATAAAGTTGCAGCTTTCTTGTAGAAGTTGTAGAAAAGAAAATATAGTACATAATGTAAAACCTAGCATATTGTCTTAATCATACTATGTAGTAAAGGTGTGTGTAAATACACATATGATAAAGAGGTGAACAAAAAATGGAGGAATTGAAATAAAAGGTGGAGAAATGCAGAGCTGCTCTATTCAGTAGGTCTCCATTAGCCATGTGATTTAAAATAAAATATAAAAGTAAAATATAAAACTTACTAGTAGTGATAGTCCCATTTCCCTGTTGGCTACTATGTTCAGTAATACAAATATTGAACATTTCCATTGTTATAAGAAATTCTATCCATAATGACAAAAGATTGCTAAAACAGTATTTTAAAAATGGAAACAGCAAGTTTATAATATTTGTAATATCTCTAGTAAGAAGAATCTTAGATATTTTGGCACACATGTGTAATCCCAGCACTCTAGGAGACTTGAGATAAGAGGATTGCAAGTTTTAACTCAGCTTGGTCCATTCAGCAATTTAATGAGACTCCTCTTGGATACAAAGGCTCAGCAGAGACAGAACAGACATTGACTGATGGTGTTCCAGAAGAGGCAGACACCTTTTCCCTAGAACATGAAGTACTGACAGAGTTAATGAAGAATTAAGCTGACTTGTAAATGGTGGGAGTATTTAGACAAACCTTTGATGCCAAAAGTGGGACATGGGGGAGGAGGTAGGACCAACACACTGACTGAAGACACTAGTGGAAACAATCAGAAGGGTCAGTCCTATTCGTCCTTTCTGGGATGAGGTAGCAGTGTGGAGGAGTCTACTTTTATAGCGTAGAGCAAAGGAAAAGGTGGTTTCATCAAGTTGGTGACAGCTAGAAGCAGTGGGGTCATTCATATGGAAAATAGTTGCTAGGATAGTATGTTGTTGAATCTTGTCCATTGGTGGTACAAGTAGGTTGTATATGCATCTTACAGTTAAAAGATTACACCATCAGAACTACCCAGCATTTTAGAATCCAGTGTAAGACAGTTTTTGTTGAACAGTTTAAAAAAACTATATATGTGGCATGAGAGAAAGGGAGGTTTATTGTAAGGAGTATTGAAAGTCATTTTTTGGTTAATTACTAAAAAGTCCTCATTGCCTCTGTAACTTAAAGTTTCTTAAGTGCACCATTCATCTATTGTGAGAAGTGTATTGGTAACTGTATTGTCTAGGTTACTTAACCACTGTTAGTTTTTAAAATAGTACTGGGGTTAGACTAGAATATAAGTAATGATAATTTGGGTATCATTGTACATACCAGACTTGTTCAAGGAAAATTTTTATTGTTGTTGTTTTATTTTTGTATCTAGTACAAGGTCTACAGGGTCTCACTACTTGGTGATCCTGCTGTTTTCAGCCTCCCAAGTGCTGGAATTAGAGGGGAGCACCACCACGTGCAGTCTTAATCACCGACTCAGTGTGCCGGGGGATGGCTGGCCAGCACGGCAGGATTCAAGGAAAATTTTAACTTGCTTTGAAGCCAGAATGTCTTATAAAATATTTTCAAAATCTGTTGGTGTTAAGATCATATTATGGAGGGCTGGAGAGATAACGGTCTAAGCACATGCCTGGAAAGCACAAGGACCTGGATTCTATCCCTGGTACTACATACTGTATGGGCCAAACCGGATGTGGTGATACACGCCTATAATCCCAGTGCTGGGGAATCCAAGATAGGAGGATCACTATGAGTTGAGCTTCGTAGCGAAGACCCTGCACCAAATAAAAGATTAAAAAAAATTTTTTTCAATCACGTTATGAAGGATGTAATTGTGTTACAGCAAAATGAGTTTCATTCTTGGAGCATATTTGAGTTTTATTCTAGTATATTCTTTGGAATTTTGTAGGATTAATAATGCATTTTAAAATTGAGATATGCATGTACTATGGAATGCAAAAATATTAAGTGGAAAGCTGATTATCAGTAAACTTGATAAATTGTGGTACCAATTATTGTGCCACAGTGCTTATTAGTTCAATTCATATATATATATATATATATATATATATATATATATATATATTTTTTTTTTTTTTAATTTTTTTATTTTAGGACAGAGTCTATAGGGTCTACAGGATCTCACTACCATAGATATGACTGGTAGTAATCCGCCTGTGTTCAGCCTCCCAAAGAGCTAGGATTACAGGTGTAGTGCCACCTTGCCCAGTCTCAATCACCTCAGCATGCCCCCTAGGGATGGGGCCAGCAGGGGCTTTAATCTGCTGAGCTATTTGGCCTGGCCTCAATTCTCCCAATCCTAAAGACATTTTAGTTATTATATGGCTGTTGGAAATATAGCTAAATACATTTAGCTTTGTGTGATTAAAAACTGATGTGTTCATAAAGATGATAAAGACATAGTGTAAGGAATGTTGAGGTTGTGAATTTTTTTGAGTTGCCAGCAGTTTTTGAAAAATGCACTTTCTATACTTATGCATACGAATGACTAAAACTTCAGTTAACTAGAGCTGTCTCAAGCTCACTAGTGACTGACTCCCTTCACAGTTAACTACATTGTTTATTAGTTAACAGGTTGGATGGTCAGATCATTGTTCATAACCAGTGAAAATTGAAAAAAGATCACTATATTCTCTCATCCTCCTTTTCTGTCTGAAAGCTGCCAGTATAAATTTCCATATTTAGATTGTTCTAAGGTGACTACATCAGTGTAGCGAGGCTGTGGCTTGGCCTCCCTCCATGGAGGAAAGTTATCCTGTGCAGCTCTTAGCACAGTGATATAGCCAGCATGGTGTTAAGCGGTGCTAATGAACTAAATTTTCCAAATAGGAAGAATTCTATTGCATTGGATGGGATGTCAACTGTAGCTGGATTTTGATATTCAACGCTGAATTCCATTTTAACGTAACTAGAGTGGCAAAAGAAACTATTAGAAAAAGGTGATTAGATATACTTTTTAAATTTTTTTATTTTTTGAAACAGTCTTCCTATGAGTTCAGGCTGACCACAAACTTACTATATAGCCCAAGTTGGCTGCAAACTTGTAGCGATCCTCCCGAGTGATGAAATTATAGGCATGTGCCACCATGTCTGGCTATTAGGTTTACTTTATAGAATTAAGACCAATGGATGTATTAACAGGGTGCCATCAAGTTTTTTTTTTTTGTTTTTTTTTCAACAGAGCCTCCCTTTGTAATTCAGATTTTTCTTGAACTCATGAAGTAGCTCAGGCTGGTGTCGAACTCGGTCATTCATCTGCATCAATCTTCCAAGTACATGGTTTACAGGCATGTGCCACCATGTAAGACACATCAAGATAATACTAGTTAAGACAGCCTAATAGGGCTATTTAATAAAGTAGTATGAGTGTATAAATCTCTCTGAGGCAGACCTTAAACACAGCCTTCTAGTCTGATAAAACCTACTATAAACCTGTGTATTGGTATATACATCTATGTTTAGGTTTTATTAAAGTTATAAGATATGCTAAAGGCAAAACAGGGCTGGCTAGGTAGCTCAGTGGACTAAAGCACCTGCTTAGGCAGTCGCAGTGGCCAGGGGTTTGATCCCCAGGCATGCTGTGCCAGCCCCACCCCTGAGGTGCACTGAGAGGCGATTGAGATTGCGTGGTGGCATGCACTTGTAATCCCAGCGCTTGGGAGGCTGAGCACAGGTGGATCACTGCCAGTCCGATCTATGTAGTGAGACCCTGTAGACCCTGTACTAAAAATGCTTTAAAAAAAAACGCAAAACATCATCCAAAGAGAAGCAGTAGAGCTAGTGTCGTATGATGTAAATTTTGGAATGAGCAGATCAGGAATTTAGGGTGCACTTTAATGAGAATTTTAATGAAAGCAGACATGAACAGATTGGTAATGTAAGTAGAGAGGCACAAATGCTCGGGGAAAAATGAAAGCAAATACAGTGCTACGTATGACTAGGAAAATACTAACAGAATGTGATGGACATCTTGGTACTGTGGATATTTCCAGGGACTAAAGTGGTAAGTTTGAGAATTGGTCAGTGGGAACTGCCAAAGTGAAATTCATTGTGAGAAAATATAAAGCAATTCATAACAGAACGTCCAGAAGTTATGGGATAATTTTGGAAAGTGAAATATAGCGTACTTAGAATATTAAGAATGAGGCTAAAGAAATAATTAGAATAATGTCTAAGAGTTTCCAAACTTGCAAAATTATTGACACCAAAATACTGGAAACTCCAAATGTCAAGCAAGATATAAAAAATACACAAAACAAATTTGTCACTTGCATTTAGACAAAGTATTCAAAATGCAAAAACCAGGACAATAAGCAAACTTCAGACATCAGAGATGGGAGAACACCCTGTCTATAGAAGAACAAAAACAAAATATAGTGGACTTTTTGGCAGAGCTGTGCAAACAAAATATCAATTCTGTAACCAATGAAATTATTCTTGCAGTGAGTTTGCAGTGAGTTTTCTTCCTAGAGAAGAAGTGGTTGAATAATGAAGATGAGAAAAATTTGTGTGTGTGTGTGTGTGTGTGTATTTTAGAAATACATAGTGATCACATTCATCATAGACAGTAACTGAGCTCCTGATGATATTATGTAAAAACATTTCAATGACAAGTATTGCAAACTAAATTTTAGTCTTGGATCTTTACTCTAGGCTTCAGTATATTAAAGATTCGAGCAGGGCTATAGCAAGGAACACTAATCTTTAAATACTGTGGTTCTTTAGTTTCTGAATAGTGTATACTAAGGGTCCACTAAGAAGTCAAAGAGTGATGATGAGGGAACATGATCAAGCCAGCTTCCGCACTTTTATTATCTGTACACGTAGAAATGTTACGGGTTTCCGTAAATTGGTTCCCTTGATCTTGAAGTTGCATACTTAGGGAAGTAACCAATGTTATATGTTGTCTTTCAACTCCTGACTTGTGTCTCCATCCCTCTACCCTGATGATTACAATTAATAATTGGTAAGTTTAGTTTTCCCACAAGGTTAGACACCATCCCTGTAGAACTAGTCCTCTTATTTCCTATTGTTTCTTACTGTGTTGCTATTTTTGTGAAGAAATTCATCTCAATTTGCATATGCTGTTATTCATGAGAAAATGACAACTCTCCACTAGTAGTGCCAAAGATGTTTGTTTTAATGACAGACTATATATAAGTTACATACACTTTGTTTTCCTTATGATTGGACTTATTTTTTGAGTTTTAGGGACATAGATTTGTCCTTGCAGTGATCTTATTGTTAAGGTATCTTTCAGCTAGATAACATACTTTTTCAAAATAACCTCAAAAAACAAAAACAAAATAACCTCAAAAATACAGTAATTCTGGCATATGAGAAGGAGGATAATACTATATAATGGTTAAGCATAAGAACTCTGAAGTCAGTGTGTCTGGGTTTGAGCTCCTTTGCCCTGTATCTGTTGACTCAGGATGAAATTCTTAGTGGTTACTTCTGTTTTGTTTTTCATCTAGCGTATGACTAGTGATTGCCTTTACCTGTGAAGATTAAATGGGGTGCTGAAAACAAAGGTTGGCGTTTTAGCTCATGGAAAACAGCTATTTGTTTTGAGTTACAGTGTGCTAGTTAAAATCTTGGCATGTATAAAGTTTATTTTTATTACTACCTACTCTCATTACAGCTTAGTGTTACTAATTTTCAAAATCAGTCCTTAGCCAGTTAGGCATCGGAGTCCTTAAAAAAAACTGATA
>PVKN010034816.1:0-11758 GCA_004027915.1 Capromys pilorides
CCCATGTCAGAAAAAGAGTAAGCCCAAATAACTTAATGATACACTTCAAAGTCCTGGGAAATGAAAACAAAACAAACCTACACCTATAATGAGGAAGGAAATAATGATCAGATCAGAAATTTATAAAGTTGGTATTTAAAAAAAAGAAGAATCAATAAGCTGAAGAGCTGCTTCTCTGAAATAAACAAAATAGGCCCAGTCCTAGATAGCCAGTGATGGGAACCTTTCAGATCTTTCAAGGAGCAGCCCATAATGCCATAGGTTAGCCACCAATGCCTTAGCTAGTCTTACTAAGAAAAAGAGGGGGCCCAAGGAGACTAATGTCAATGATATTAAAATGAAAAGGCAAAATTACAGAAATGTACAGATAGAGTAGATCCTAATGTGGAAAACTGAAGTGACAAAGTACCAAATGAATGTTAAAATACACCTGAAGTGAAGGTCAACAGTGCTGAGTAGCTGAGGAGTCAGTAGTCAAGGTTATTTTAGTCACTCTGTTTTGAATGATTAACTCTTAAGCTCTCCAAGGGCAGAGGCTATCTTTTGAGTTTCACACAGCTCAGTGCTGATCACATGATGTATGCTTAGGTAAATGTTGAATTAATTCAAACACAAAACAAAGTTCAAACAAAATTACCTTTAGAAAAAGCAATAATAGCCACAATATTGAAATATTTAAGCAAGACAAAGTGACACATGCCTGAATCCCAGCACCTTGGGAGGCTGAAGCAGGAAGACTATAAGCTCAATTCCAAACTGGAGGACTTACTTAGTAAGACTTAGTTTCACAATAAAAAATTAAAAAGGGCTGAAGACGTAGCTCAGTGCAAAGGTTCTGAGTTCAATCACCAGTACCAAACACATACATACACACACAGAAGATTTAAGGGAAAGGCTATAATTTCTTTGTTCAATATTGTTTATGACATTTAATTAACAAAAATTCTTTTTGTATTGTTTTAGGAAAGGGTCTACAGGGTGTTCAGGGTCTCATGACTAGATCTAACGCCTGGTGATCTGCCTGTTTACAGCCTCCCAGAAGCTGTGAGTTTACAGGTGCACAACACCAGACCCAGTTTCAATTGTCTAAAGTGGGCCTCTGGGGGTAGGGCCAGCATGGCAGGCCCAGGGATCAAACCCACAGTCCCTGCGCCTGCTTGTAGGCGCTTTAATCCCCTGAGCTATTTGGCCAGCCCTGACAAAAATTCTTATAAATAATTAAAATTAAATTTAACTAAAGATTAGCAACCAAAATTCCAACTGGAAGAGAAAGACAAAAAATTTCCCATGCAGGCTTATCTTACTTTTATCTGTAAAACACAGTCAACAAAGCCTCTGAAGAGCTGGAGAGATAGCTCAGTAGAATAAGTACTTGCCTGGCAAGTGCAGAATCCCAAGTTCAGTCTCCGCTACCACAAAAAAAAAAAAAAAGCCTCTGAAATTTTTACTATAGCTAAGTACAATTTATTTTATATAAGATATAGACCCTCAAAGTTTGGTTATAAATACCCTTTATAACGGCCCAAGTGCAAGGGCAGAGTCTCTGAAGTCTGGTAAGAATAGTTAGAAAGCTAGGACAGAACTGTTGTGTGTATGTAAGGTTCAAGCAGAGTTTAACCTTTATCTTCCCAGCCTGAAGATTTAGGACTTAAATCTGGTAGTCAGTAAGTACCCTTTAGTGGAGAAACTACATGACAGAAAAAATTTTTTCTTAGTGTTAGGCTATGCAGGAGAAATAAGAAACAGAAATAGATGCAGAGAATAGGCAATTGCAAGCACTGTACTAGAAAATAATCACTATAAATCCACTGAGAAAGTATATTGCCTTCATATGTAAAACAAATGAAGGATTAGTCTCTCAATAAAGAAAAATTAAAAGTGCCCTGTAGTTTTTCTAATCATCGAGAGGACAAATTTAGACACAGCTGTTGTTAGTTTACCTCTGAACCAAGCTATATCCCTGTCTAAGTCCGTTCCTCCTTACCACATCCCATAATTATGACAGTAAAATGTGGGGGAGGAGAATTAGGCAAATAAATATAGCACCTGGCACTAAAACAGTTGAATATGATAGCCATCAATTCTGTTATAGTGTCTACATCTTCTTATAAGTACAGTACTTTAAGATTCTGGCTCAATCAATTTTCTCTTTTGTTTTCTCTGAGATCATTTATTGTTCCAAATGTTTGAGGAAGTCTGAGAGCCAAGACATGTCAAAGACAATAAATTCAATTCATTCACGTATGCAAACATTAGTATTTATTTTTGTAGTTATTTTTGTATTTATTACACAGTGAGCAAGACAGATCTATGCTCTAGGAAGCACCCATTCTAGAAAGAATTATGATACTTGTTTCTCTGCACTCATCATACCAGGGCTGGAGGTGCAAGTTCAGTAGTACCGTCTTGTCCACCACCTTTAAAGCCCTGTGTTCAAACCTGACAAACACTGCCCTAACTCACTAATGTCATTATCACTAAAAGAACAATTAATATTTATTGAGCACTTGGTACCTCCCCCCCAAAAAAAGAAAAAAAAAATCATACTAACTAGAGGACCATTTATTATTTTATCATAAGCATTTGTTTTAAAAATCCCTTTTAATGTCTTGTTAGGCTTAGAGCCATTTTATCTGAACTCATGCAGTGAAAATAAAACAAAAACGCTCTTATAAATCATACATTTTTCGGGGCCGGCGAGATGGTTCAGTGGTCTAAAGCGCCTGCTTAGGAGGGCTCAGGCAACTGCGGGGACTGCAGTTCGATCCCCGGCACCACATGCTGCGCCAGCGCCACCACCAGGGTAGGCTGAACCAGCCACAAAATGAATAAATAAAGAAACAAACAAACACAACAAGCAAACAAACAAACAAACAAATAAATAAATAAAAATAAATCATACATTTTTCTCATCTTTTTCTGAAGGAAAGAAAAAGAAACATTAAGCAGGAAAGCTAAAAGAACTCTGTTTTGTAAAACTCCCAGGCTTTTTACCTGGCTTGATTTAGGTCTGCCCAAGTCTTCTACAGTTGCAATTCAATATCCAAATAATACACTATTTCATCAGCCAACACTGCTCCCTAAACAGTGAAACATATGAAATGAAATCTCTGATTCTCCTAGAAACTGCTAGATTTGGGTACAGAAAGGTAGGTCTAGAGTGAAATGCAGCGCAGAAATAATAAATAATAAACAATAAACAATATTTGTTTTAGAGTGATTTAGAAAGGAGGAAAAACAGGAGGGGGGGGTACTACAACAGGCCACCAGAACGTAGGAACATGACATTCTGTTCTTGATGTTCAATGTCAATACTGTTGTCATTGTTACACTATAAACTGATCTCCCCTTCCTCCTAAATCTTCTATAAATTTGCCACACTCACAAAGGTTTTATGTGTATATAATCCCTTCTTTTACCATTTCTTGCTTCTCTCTGATACATCTATCCAATACCTGCATCACAAACATCGAACCACTCAAGTAGTACCTCAAAGCGTTGATCCTGAAAACAACTTAATCTTCCCACTCCTATCTCTAGCAGCAATTGTTTTTAACTATTCCTCTTCATAGCCTTCAACACTGCACTAGCTCACCAAAGTTGTCATCATTAGAGGAAAAACTAATATTTACTGAGCACTTGGAATGTACGAAGTATTATGCCAAAGGAATTACACACACAGTTTCACTTGATTTGCAAACTGTACTACACTGTACTAATTTCTTAAATATTAGGAAATCTAATTCAGTTAGGGTAGTAATTATACAGCTAATTAATAAAACTAGAATTCAACCTCTGTTCTGACTGCTTAGCCAATTTAACCAGTACACTCCCATACCCCAAGGCAGACTCCTAACCTAGTCACTTACCTAGGCCAGTTTTCAAGTCATACCTCCTAAGTGGCACATTATCTTTGTATGCTTTCATCTAGAATGACAACTATCATTGCTTAAATCCTTACTACCTACCAAACACCATTCGAAAAAACATGCCTATTTTTTCAAGCTTTATTCCCCAAAGTCCTGAGAACCTGACTCAAACCCAGAGCACCTGGAGAATATTTGCGCATGCAACCCTACCCTATCTCAGTTACTTTTCTGTCATTGCTGAAACAAAATTCCAGATACCCAGAATTAAGAAAAGAAAGGTTTATTTTTTTAGCTAGGTTTGTGTGGATTTCAGTCCATTACTCTGCTGGCTCCAAAGCAGAGTGGCAAATAGCAGAGGGAAACAGTCTGTGGTGCTGGGAAACAGCAAAAGCAACAAGAGCAAAAAGGAAGGAGCGGTAGAAAGTAAGCCTCTTTCCCTCCCTTACATTGTATGTTGCATACCCACCCCACAGTGGGTGTAGCTCTCACACCTTAAACCCAGCACTGGTCCATGAATCAATCACATTCTAGAAGCCTACACCCAAGACTCCATGAGGCTTTGGAGGGTCATTGAGACACAGATCATAATAAACCACTACATTGTAACCATCTATTTTGTCCCTATATTCCCAGTCTGGACCTCCACCATCCTCTAGACATCTTTCTGGAAGGCAAATGCTATCATGACAGTCTCTTGCATAAAATTAGCAGTTCTGTTATCACTGAGTGGATAAAGTTCAATTTCATAATGTGATATGCAAAATCATTTTTCTGCTCAACTCAGTTCAATAAATATTTGAGTGCTCGCTGCAGTCAGGGCAAAGTGCTAGATACTCTGAAATGAGTAAGACATCAGCCTGACTTTGGCTTCAACTCCAGATTCTAAATCCTTCAACCAGCTCTCATACTGCAACACCGTAAAGATATATGTATGCATTTAGAATGGATCTGGCAAAATCCCACATTTGAAGGGTGCCTATGTGAAGCATTCTCTAACAAAACTCTGGGTAAAAGTTCTCTTTTTAAGTTCCCACAGCATTTTGTTCAAGTTATGTTCAAGTAAGTAGGGGAACAGAGATACAGTTCAGCTTCTGTAACTCTTGAAGAACTCTGAAAAAGAAGTGATCCTTGCCATCAATCTTGGCATGCAGTGAGCACTTCATGACTAGCTAAATGTATAAATAATAAGCAATTTCAAGCACGAGGAAATAATGTCACACACAAGTGGGCCTAATATAAGTACTATTATTCTACTGTGCTTCCAATTTGGCCTACACTTTACCCCTATGGAAAAACTCACATAAAACTTGGACAGCTACAAGGCAAAACTGTATTATTCTGGGCTCAACAAAGCTTTGACAAGTCAAACAGGATACTACAATCCCATTCGCCTTTCCTTTTAACTGATAGCGTCCTTTTTCCAAAGGGTTTTGGGGATGGAAATTCATCAGACAGAACTGATTTACTGAGATCCAACTTCATCAGCGTTGTCACAGCATACACAACAGAAAAGTCAAAATCTGTCCTGGGAAGAAGGCCAATTTCCAAGTAAGTACTACTGCCACAAGAATGTGAAATTCTTAAAGCAAGAACAGTTCCAATAAACCGAAGCTCACAACTGTTTTTCTTCTCTTGCACTTCTGCTTTTCACTCGGGTTGTTTCTAGATTTCTGTGATTTAGGAATGAAAAACTAGACAGTGAAGCTGATGCAGACAAAAACGTCCAGCTCTACAATCTTAAATTCAAACGCAAGGATTTGAAGAAAACTACACAGAAGTCAAAAATCCTTTCCTGAAACGTGGCATAAGGCTTTGAAAAGTCAGTGCTGTGTTTCCTAAGGGGTGCTTTGCGTGCAACTGCTTCCTAATCAAGAACCAACTGTACTTTGAAATTACCCTCGGGCAGATATTAAGTCTCTCTCTCACAGTCTCCAGCTTGCAGAGGAAGGTAAGAATACACAGGCAACAGGCTAGGGAGAGGATCTTGCCTCTGCCCTTCCAGGGGAACAAAACCCAAGGCGAGGGCAGCTAGTGACACTCTCCCGACACACACACACACACACACACGAGATAAAGAACTCGTCTCCACCAATTCCGTTCCTTAAAAAGCAAAGGACGAACAGATTCTGTACCACCGTGGTGGAAACCACCAAGTGCTAACAGCCGGGCCGTCAGCCCTCCACGCGCCTGCACCGTAGCGGGCTCCGCGCTTCGGGGAGAGTCTCCACAGCTCCGGCATCCGGCTCCACGCTACCCCCGCCGCCCGGGTGGGCAGGAAGAGCCAGAAGTCGGCGGCTCCCCGCGGGCAGTGGCGCTATCCCACACCCTGCCGCCGCCCGCACCTGAGGCGATCGCCCGGAGCCGGCGGAGGGCGCGCAGCGAGGCGGCAGGGCAAAGTTACTCACTGGGAAAGCGCGGCCGCCCAGGGCAAGCACGGGCTCCCGGCGCCGCAGTCCAGCGCCAGCTCCGGCTCTCCGCGGCCCGCTGGAGGAGAGCCGGGTTCTGCTCCACTGGGGCGCGCACCGTCACAGCCGCCAATTTCCTGGCAAGAAGCAAAGTCCAGCCAAGACTTCACTTCTCAACCGCCCCTGCTGCCTTCCGGGGGGCGAACGCCGAGCCCAGCGACCCAACCCGACACGCACCTGGGCCAATCGGCGGCGGCGCTGGGCGGGAGACGGGCGGGTCAGAGGGCGACCGCACCTATCCGAGCGCTCTGAGGGCGGGCCGGGCCGGGCCCAGGTTAGAGTGAGCCCGCTCCGCCCTGCGCCGCGGCCCTCCCCCACCCGCCCTGGGCTGTCCCTGCCGCTCGCCTGATTCCCTCGCTGGAGACGTCGGGGAAGTCTTGGCGCGCACCAGCCCTCGCCCGCGAGAAGGAAACAGCTGGGCGGGGAGGGGACGTCTCGGGGAGGATGGGGGGAAGAAAACAGGTGGCGCAGGAGAGCAGCAGTGTCGGTGCGCTGGGCAGGAAACGGCGGAGCAGGCCTGGCCCGGCTCGGGTCGGGAGGGCGGAGAAGGCGATCCCAAGGAGGAGAGGACACCTAAGGCGCGGGTCGGGGGCGCCCGGGAACAAAGGTGAGGGAGAACCTGACTCTGCCGTGAGGTGCGAGTGGTCACGGGGTAAGGGAAGGAAAGTCCCCAGCAGGGAAACGCACCCCAGGAGTGGGGAAGAAGGTTAGGGGAGTTTCTGCCCGTCTCGCAGTCTCCCCTCAAGAGAGAAACACGCGAGTCCTTCGACCGGATTGAGAAGTGCAGCTGCGAGAACCTAGTGAGATAAATGCTGTCTTAATTACACTCGTGTTCTGTTATGAATTCACTTCATCGCACGTTATCCACCCCCTCTGGAGGAGTTTTGATCAAGTGCATCTTAACCTTGGTGTCCCGCCAAAGAACCCTGACGACGGGGCTCCCGGGGAAGGCCGGCACAGAATAGCTCGGTCCCCCAGTGGTCAGACTGCAAGTCCGAAAGAGGCCACCGCCTCGCCTCGAGGAGGGCAGAGAGCGGAACAGGTGAGGCCCCGCCCCAGGCGCTGGCACCTGGGGAAGGCGCGCGGCTGCGCTCGGGCGCGCGGGCCTGGCGGGGCTCGCGCGGGGCCCAGCTGCGGCGCGCGACTCCCGCGGGCGGAACTGCCGGGCTGCCCAGGTGAGCGCAGCCGCGCGCCCCGCCTCGCCCGGGGGCGGGGCCTCCACTCGGGCCACGCGCCGCCTCGGCTCCGCCCTGCTTCTTCCGTCGGCACTTCCTTCCTTCCTTCCTGCTTCGACGCGCGTTTCGCGACATGGGACAGAGGCTCCGAGCCGCCTGCACCTCTTACGGATTCTGAAGCCGCTCTGCAATGGAAGAGGATCAGGAGCTGGAGAGGTAACGGCGGAAGAGAGCGGGACGGGCGGGCCACGCCGAGCCAGGGAACCGGTGGCCGAGGCGCATGAGGCCGCGGCCGCAGCGGCCTTGCTCTGAGCCCCAAGAGAAGGGGGTCGAGCGGGGCCTGTTTGGGAAGTGGGGAGTGGGGGAAGGAGACGTGAACGTTTTTACCTGGAGATCCCCCAAGTTCCAGTTGGAACTGCACCGTGCGAAGCCACTGTTCCTGAACGTTGGTGCTAGTGCTGGTGCTGGTGTGGGGAATCAGGCCTCAGACTCGTAACTAGGGCTCTCCCCTTCAGTGCAGACTGCTCAGAAAGCTGTAAGCGTTTTCTCCCTCTTGTTAAACTCGTTTCATACTTTCCGCTTCCCACTTTGCTTACCTCTCCTGAAAGGAAGCCATGGTTGGGCTTGCACGTTGATTAATCGGTAGTTTGTTTTTATACTAAAGCTGTTTTTCTCACGCCTTTCAAATCCCTTTTCCTCTTGCAGCAGGTCCCACCCTAATCCTATCCCATTCTTATGACTACCAAAATAGTATTTTTTCATACATTTAAGTTTATGTTTTTCTAAGAACACTGCTATTGTGGGAAATGTAGATGGTCAAGTGGAGTAAGGAGAAACTGGAGGCAGTAAGTTAAATATTTATGGGTAAAAGATGAGGCAGAACAATAAGAGGTCGATAGTTCTGTGTAACTCGGGTGGATTGGTGTGTTGCAATTGCAGTATAGTACATGGAAAATAAGCTAGTTACAAAACTATTCAGTATGATCTCATTTTTATAAAAAATATGTGTGTAGAAAAATATCTGGATTGAAGACCTCAATGGCTGAAGGCGAGAGGAAGACAGCCCTGGAAATGGTCCAGGCAGCTGGAACAGATAGACACTGTGTGACATTTGTGTTGCACGAGGAGGACCATACCCTAGGAAATTCTCTGCGGTACATGATCATGAAGAATCCGGAAGTGGAATTTTGTGGTTACACTACGACCCATCCTTCAGAGAGCAAAATTAATTTGCGCATTCAGACTCGGGGTGCTCTTCCAGCTGTTGAGCCATTTCAGAGAGGCCTGAGTGAACTCATGAATGTCTGCCAACATGTGCTTGCCAAGTTTGAGGCCAGCATAAAGGACTATAAGGAGCAAAAAGCAACCAGAAATGAATCGACATTTTAGTCCCTTATGCAGGATACAAGGAGGATCCTTTCAGATATTCTGTTCATGATTGTGCAGGCTTCAGAATTAGAAACGTTTATTTGCTCTATCCTTTAGCAAGCTGTGGTGTTAGCTGTTGACCCATTACAGCTGTTTGAGTCCCAGCAAGAACTTGTGTTTGCCTAATAAATTCCCTGTTTTGCTTAAACTTCTTTGAGTGGTTTCTGTTCCTTGCAACAAATAATTTTCAGTGATGCCCACCTCCCCTTAATTGAAAATGAGGAAACTGCAATGAAATCGGGCCTAGACAAGGACTTCAATCATGTGAATTGAAAATAATATCTTTTCTGTCTGGTTGGGATTGTAGAGAAAGGGGAAAGTGCCCTAGAAAATGACCCAGTAGATTATGGTTGGTTGAAAAAATTGGGATGGGGACTTGACTTGGTAGATTATTTAGTAATAAAAATTACTTCGTATGATTGGTTGATTAAGGGTGGGAAATAATTTTAAAGAGCTGCTTGAATTCAGGTTTTTCAGAAGTACTAAGAGGTAACAAGCTCTCTCTTGGTAGCATTTATAAGTATCAATTTACTGCTTAAATTTGAAGACACAAAATATTTAGTCATGACCCAAGTAAGCCAAGAGATTTTATAAGAGGGAAAAGCCCAGGCAATCAGATAACATTTTTAGTCACTAGGTTAGTGTCTTAAGTATAACCACATAGAAGCATTATCTTTGAGAGAAAGGACAATGAAAAGTATTCTAAGTGGAGAAACGTTTTTGGAAGATGAAAGTATTACTGAATCATCCAAGAGCAGTCCTACCTACCTTTTCAATTTAGTCTCGACTTTCTTATCCTAATGTGGCTTATCTGTCCTTAAACAACAGACCTCAGTGAAGGCCCCTGTAGTTTGGGCCTTTATTGATCTTATTCTCTCTTTCTGGTACAGTCTTAAGATAAAACAGTTCTCAAGATTCCTCAACCTAGTTTAGGTACTTCCATGTGCTTTCATCCATTTTCTAATCTATGTAGTTACTATACTGTTGGTGGGACTTACACTGTCCCTCCACTATACCATCTTGCTCATTAATGTGAACCAAATAACACCTGAAAGCTATATACACAGTAAATAGAATTGCATGTTTGTAGTATACTTGGCAAGGAGAAGAACCTGACCTGTGGATAAATGTAGGTAGGTAAAGCAGTCACCCAAATTGACCTAGCCTTCCACAAACCTACATTCCTACATGTATTTTACCTTCAAAGGGATGAGGTATAGTAGGCACCACTCTCATGGAGGGGGAACAACATGAAAGAAGACAGTTCTAATTCTCTGAAAGAACCAAATAGAGGGACAAGATAGAAAACATGGGAGAATCTGCTTTAAGCATAAAAGTTAGGAAAGGTCTTTCAGAGATTACAGAAGTAAGCTTGACAGTATGGGGGAGGAATGCATTCTGGAGGGATAACAAGGAAAAGTACAGAAGCAGAAAACATGATTTGAAGAATTAAAAGTTTAAAAAAAGATCTGCATATTTAGCAGAGGAGGCAAGGAAGACTGACTTCGTTAAGTAGAAAGAAGGCTGAAGTATTAAAGTGGTTATATTGTAAGTGATGTATTACTTTGTAAGGGAAAGGTGAGTAGACATTGAGTCGAAACAGATAAACCAATTAAAGTGATGTGGAAGAGTGATAAACTAATTATAGGGAAAAGAGGGTGGATTTGAGGTAGTATTTTAGAACTGTGTAAATTGAATTGATAGATGTGAGGAATTGGGTATTGAAGATGAGGCAATAGATAACTCCGACCTACATTTGAGACCCAGTTACTGAAATGGGGAAGTGTAAAGGGTAATATAGAATGGAAGGTGGAAAGGTGATAGCATATGGCAGTGTGTATGTAAGGTGCAGGCTATGGAAGAGATCTAAGCTGCAAATGAACTTTTGTTGAGTTCTTGCCATAAGATGATACAAATCTAGAGCTGGAAAGTGGCAAAGAATAAGGTTAAAAAATGCCGGGCAACTTAAGTACTAAGAATAGTTAAGATGGTAGGAAAGTTTTCAGGTAATTGTAAACTTTCAAAATGGGAAGAACAATGCTGAATGAGTCATACAAGCACCAAAAATAGCTGGAGTGCCTAAGCATAAAAATTTTAACGTGCATTATGCAGAGAATTGTCTTGGAGTTCACCAATAAAGAAGACACATAAGGACATTAAAGAAGTAAGTTTAAGTTGGAGCAGGGATAAGGAAACAAAAGTCATGGGGCCAGGATGGAAAATATAAGGGTGATGAAGATTCTGGAAAGTAATAGTGTAGGGGAATTAGCATTGAAGATGTAAGAAAGCCCAAAAAGAGTAGGAAAATGTCAAAACCTGTTATCTCTTAACAGTTGTCTAGGTAGGAAGAGTAAACAGGTCTATTTGTTTGGAGTTTAATTCTTTTGAACCAAAGCCTGTCTAGATGTAAACAAAGTTCAGTTAGTAGGCATAGAGGTATAAGATGATGGTAGTCCTGAAGTAACCAGTAACAGTCCATGTGGGAAATGTGCCTAATTGTGACCACCACCACATTTCATGGATTAATTGCACATAATTTATTGTCATTGATCATGATGTAGTTTAGGGTGCCTGTAAAGATTTTTTACAAAACACCTACAGGAGGCGAATAAATAGGTGAAAGGAAAAAACCGAAGGCAGAGCAGGCAGGATAAGGAAGAGTGGAAGGAACCACTGCATAAAGATTACGGACTAAAGGAAGGCTGAATTGGTGGAAGGAAAGGCTAGGTGAGAGAAATGAATTTAAGTCAATTATTTATGTAAATTGAAAAAGGTCATATGATTAGTATCTATGATTTGTTCCCTAATAGTGTGTAACTCA
>PVKN010034817.1:0-11756 GCA_004027915.1 Capromys pilorides
AGAGCACGTGTGGGGCAAGTGATCACATCGCAGTGGAGGAGGCCAGAGACACAGGATTTTACAAGAACTCATTGCAAGAGAGTGACACGCATTTCCAAGGCAGTAGCCATGCAACCTCCAAATAGCTCTGCCTCTTCCGGGCTCCACAGCACTGCCCACCACCACCCTCCAGGGACCAAGCTCTCACAGCATGAATCTGTGAGGGAGAAACCACACTCAAACCATAAGCGACTATATCTGACACGTTTATAATTCACCCTTCTCCCCTTGCTGTTCTGTTATCTCATGTTGCTATTCTTCTTTGCTTTGTCACTCTGTTTATTTATTTTTGCCTGATTTGTTTATTCTTGTCTACCCTGCTAGATTGCCAGGAGGAATAGAAACTGTCTTTGACTTACTATTGTACCCCTAGAGCCCAGGGCCTAGGTTGGAGGATTGAAATGTATTTGTTTAATTAATAAGTTTGTGCCTAGGTTATCATAGTATCCCTGGAGCCTCAAACAGCATGTGACAAACAGCAATACAGTTAAATTAATTTGAAAATAAGAATAGCTAAAATTTATGTAGGATTTACAAGACAAATCCTAGACAGACACTGTTCTCAGCCCTTGATATGCTATTGTTAGTCACTATAACTCTGTGGGGTGGTACTATGTATTCATTCATTTTAGTGTGTGTGTGTGTGTGTGTGTGTGTGTGTGTATTTTGTTGGGATTAAAACAAGGATTTTGCACATACTGCGCAGTAAGTCTACCATTGAACTTTATCCCCAGGCCTTGAGTAGGTAAATTAATATCCTTATTCCAGTCATGGTGAACCCTTCAGAGCTTCCAGTGATAACAAACAGCTGCTGCAGCACACATGGGAGAGGCTGGCCACCTCGGCTTATACATAGATTCAGAGAGGGAGGCACGAAGAGGTGACATAACATGCGGAAAGTCATATCCTGCCAAGCAGAGCCACTGGGCTGTAGGACCAGGTGGTCAAACTTACAAATATGACCTATTAACCACTAGGACAAATAAATGACATGAAGTGGGGGGAGGTAATCAGCTATCTATTCTCTGCCACCATCCTCAAGCCGCTCCACTCACTGGCTAAGACTGTGGTTGTCCATGTTAGCAACGCGATTTACTACCATAGCAAAAGAAAATATTTGCCGGTGTTAGACTGCATAAGAAGTACTACTTGAAACATCAATAAATATCACACTAGTACTGAAGGAAAATGTTTAAAGAAAGTCTGTATGGTTTAGTTGCTTATTTAACCCTCAGAAGGGTTAAAAGCCATTGATTTTCAGAAAGGAAATTTCTGTATCCTAATTTATGCGTGCCTATCTCTCAACTGTCAGCAGAAATGCAGAAGGTCAACTCAAGCTGCACCAATAGGTGTTTCATAAGCTAAATGGTGATAAAGAATTAGATCAGCCCCAAAGCCAAGGTAGAACTGGAAGTGAATATGCACTTTCAGCAGGCCATTTCTCGCAGGATGTAAATTACAGCCGCTCCAAGATATAGTAGGCATTCGCTCAAGTTTCGCTGTGGCTTTTCATAGCCTTTCTACTATTGTGTTTGAAGTAAAAGTTAATAAAAGTCCAGAAACAAATTTGAAAAGGTATTGGTACCCAGAGATTAATTCAAGAGTTTTTAGAGGAAGTACCCTCCACCATGAATGGCTTTGGAATGAAAGAGGAGCCCTGCTCCACATATGGTGCCCAGGAATGCCCTAATGCAGAGTACAAGCCCCAAGCGTCAGTCCTACCACCCTCTCCCCTGGGAGAGGGGAAACTGTGCTTCATTATTGGCTCTTGGCAGCAGGTAAAACTCAGCTTAAGTGTCCCTTCCACCACCATGAGGTTCTGTAGCCTGCCATCCATTTGGAAAACCTATTTTTCAAACTAAATCAGACCTAAAAAGGTAAGCGATAGAAAGCAACTATTTTGACCTTAAAGGTCTTAAGAATATCAGCAAGCTTTGTCATCAGAAACCAAATGCAGCGTGGAGTTTGCCAAGACCATTTCCACCAAATGCAATGTTTCTCCCTGGGCTCTCACCAACACTGCCTCTTTCCCTCCCTCCAGATGAACACTTTACTGTAAAGAATAGATATTTGACCAGAATAATTCACACCATCTACCTAGGTTGACCTCATCAAGAACTCCAGGGGACAGTGGCTGCAGGGAGTCATGATCTAGAGACCTAAAGGTTACAAGAATGGGAGGTGGCTGACCCCACAGGAAACTTCACTGTGAGTAAAGGTGACATTCAAATCCAATCAGTCTGGAAGAGTCACTTTAAGCCTTGGAGCCGGGCAGGTAACCCCCACTAACAAATGAAGCTTTCACAAGAAGGAAGCCCAGCAATTTGCACTTCATTCTTTTCCAATCTAGAGTGCATGCTCCAACATAACGTGACATTTAAACTTCACAATGCAATGCAATGGGAACACGAACACAGAACAGCAAGCAATTTTCAAAGGGAGCTACTAAGAGCTCAAGCTTGGATTGTGGAGTCCCATTGTTACAGACACCTAATTACAGATACAAATTCCAATCATGATTCTTTAGAACCAAAACTTGATATATCTAGTCTGATAGAATTTGCTATAGGAGTTCTGAAATATGCCCATTCCCAGTGATAAATAGAATACAGAATTTGGCCTGTGTTGAAAACAGTGAAATAAATCTGGCACTCAGTGGATAGAGGCCTAAATCTGACATCTAGGCAACATTCTGAAATTGCTACATGAAGACTCAGAATTTAGATTCTACTCCAACAAACTTAGAGAAAGCTTGAGAGAAGGACGCTTGCTCAGGGGGCCCTCCTGACCACCTGAGAAGCCCTTGCTTATGCCTGGGAATGTATGCAACGGTGTGCTGTGAAAGTGTGCAAATCCGTGCTTCCATGTGGCCACTGGGATCAGAGCTGACTCTGAGAAAAGCCTACTTTAATGTGTGTGCGTGTGATGCACGATGCCACCTCCTCTTGTTCCACCTGTTTTGAGAGTAACTGGAGTGGACACTCAGATGCCTGTTGCAGCATCCCATGTCAAGAATACTGCACAGACCACCCAGGAAGAATCCAGGGGTTTGGGGATTTAATGGCTTTAGAGCAAACTCAGCCAACATGAGATAGGGACTTCTCAGTAAATCTCCTCTGGTAGTCTCCCTCACCTTCTAGCTTGGAAAATTCTTTAGAAATTCCAACTGCTATGGTTCTTCAGAGTCTCCAGCTGCCCAGAGCAGGGTTCTGCTCTTACTGCAATGTGTACTGATTTTGCTTCCTCCTCTTCCTACTTCCGGTCCCTGAGATCTCCTCCTGAATAACTTACTTACACCCAAGTCTTTGTCAAGGTCCTGTTTCAAGGAGTTCCAAACAGGAGACCAGCGCAAAGAAGGGAAGAGAAAATACACACAGAAAGACATGCACACATGCCTGAGCACACGCAGACCTCCCTAGACCCAGCAATATCAACTCTCGAGTCTTTCTGTCCTTTGAGCCAATAAATCTACCTTTTTTTTTCTTTTTTACTTAAAACAGTTCACATTAGATATTTCATCACTTGCAGTGACAAAGCAGCCTCAAAATCAGATTAGAGTTTGGATGTCTCCAGTCCTTCAAGGCCGCATTCCTGCTCATTCATTAGTTGGCAGCATCTTGATGCACCAGCGCTCAGTTAGCAGGCTCTCCGATACATAAAGATGCAAATGATGCGAATTAAATGAGAGAATCCCAATCATGTGTTTTTACTTACTCTTGTTGAGAGGAGGAAGGCCTGGTGTTTTTAGGTAGCCTTTGGTGAGGGCTCGCTCTGGGCTGATGCGCACTGCATGTGCCATGCTGTAAATAGTTGTTCCTTGGAGCCTCTTAAGCACCCCCATGATCCCCAACCACCCGTGCACTTCTCCACCTCAGTCTCCAGCTCCCTCCATGCTCCTGCAAGTGCAAGATCAACATCTGGCTCAACATGGGCTTGGGAGCAGCCTCTGCTCTGATTGGTCATTTCTGGCCTTGACAATCATATAATATTTGGGATATTACCCCTGCTTGAGGCCTCATATTTTCACACCCAATGTTCTTTTCAAATTAATCCCCATAAAGCTCTAAAGTAATGCAACACAAACTCCTTAACAGAAAAGAAATGTTTTTTTCTTTTTTCCTCCAGGCCTACCATACTGCTCAAAATTCAAAGGAAACAGCTTTTTGTCACTGCATGAATATTAATACTAGTACAGTGTGACTGCAGATGCAGTCTTGTGCTTTTCATCTGGCCACAGGATGCACCAAGAAACAAACCAATCTGCAAAAGCTGTCCCTCCTTCCTCCATGCAGCTCCTCCTGTGAACGGCAATGTGTGATTCTTCCAGATTTTCTTTATCCTGCAGCTGGTGCTGTTCAATGGATTTTTTTTTTTTTTTTGCACTAGGCCAACAGAGAAGGCAGTGTGGAAACTGTCTTCAGAATCATCTCTTCTAAAGGAAGAGTTAGGGCACTCATCCTCTGAGTCCTGTTTGACTACTTCTGAGGATTGCTCTGAGGCACCAAATCCCATCTTCTACCATGAAGACAGCTGAGAAAAGGCAAATGTGAGGAGGCAGGAGCCCTGGCAGAGGCATCACTGGCATGCGCAGACTGTGTTCAAGGGAATGCAGTTTCTGCCATCATCTGCAGAGAGCTGAATAATGCCCTGCAGAAGATGCCCACATCTTAATTCCCAGGTATTGGTACCAGGTATTGGAACACCTGACAGACTGTGGCCCCAATGCCACCTGATTTTCATCCAGTGAAGCTGATTGCTTTTCAGACTTCCAACCTCCAGAACTGAAAGAGAACACATTCATTTTGTGTTAAAGCCACCAAATTTGTGACAATTTTTTTACTAAAGCATCAGGGAACTAACAGAGTCCTAGACAGACAGGGAGGGTCCTTCATAGAGGAAGCAGAGAGGCAGCTAGGGAAGAACCCTGTCAGCAGCCATGCTGGAAGTGAAACCTGCCCTGAAGCTGAGGCCAGTTCCAACAGTACTCCAGTGGTTTTGTTTTCTTCCTTTCCCTTGACTCAACTTTATGCAGAAATCTTACAGTTTATTTTTTTTTCCTCTCAGTAGGTACTCCTACTCTTGATGGGCAAGCTAAGTCCCTTCCTCAGCTGAAATATTGAAAGGGCGGTCACTTGTATTCTATGTGCTCCTGTATCTTGTCCATGGAAGGATAGACACAGGATCAGTCTTTCTCCGGATTCTCCAAAGGCTTTCCTGTATGGATCCGTGCTGTGGAACATGTACAGTTCTCTTGCACCTCTCTCATGAATTCTACTCAAGCTATGACTGAGTGGAAGCCCTGGACTTTGAACTCATACGTGAGATTTCTCCAGACTGCTTGGATAAAATACTGTATATTGTGTTGCTTCCAAAAAGCAAGTAATTAGTTTTGGCTCTTAAACTTGAAGAAATATCTCATCTATGGGAACTGAAGAAGAGGACTGAGGAGGAAAAATGCCTGGAAAAATAAACGTGAAGACCTCTTGATTATTTTGGACTTAGGATGCAGATGAGAGTTTACTAGTCTACTGCTAGTAAAGACTGGTGGCTGTGAGCAACATCCTTTGGCTTGTAAACACCTCATTCCAAGCCTGCCTACCTCCATAAAGACTCCTGTAAATGTATTTAGGTTTTGTCTTAATAATGCAAGGTAGCACCTCTGCTTCCAGATTCTTCATTTAATCCCATTGGTGAAGTTGTCACCAGGTAAGGTAACATTCATAGGTGCTGGGGATTAGGATGTGGGCGTCTTCTGCAGGGCATATTCAGCTCCCTGCAGATGATGGCAGAAACTGCATTCCCTTGAACACAGTCTGCGCATGCCAGTGATGCCTCTGCCAGGGCTCCTGCCTCCTCACATTTGCCTTCTCTCAGCTGTCTTCATGGTAGAAGATGAGATTTGGTGCCTCAGAGCAATCCTCAGAAGTAGTCAAACAGGACTCAGAGGATGAGTGCCCTAACTCTTCCTTTAGAAGAGATGATTCTGAAGACAGTTTCCACACTGCCTTCTCTGTTGGCCTGGCCTCTGGTGGCCTCCAAGATAGCCTGTTTGGTGGCAAACATTTCCCAGCTTCCTTTCTTTCTTCATCTCCCTTCTCCATGCCCTGGCCATGCTTCCTAAGGCAGCCTCCCACACAAACACTTACGCCATGTGCTTATCTCAGGGTCTGGTTCTAGAACCAACCAACCTTAGAAAGCACCCCTGTTCTTACCTTGGAGTCATGCCACTTCCAGGAGGCACAAACTGCATAGCCCTCTGTGTACCATTGCACTGTCAAGGCTGCTGAAATGAACTGAGAAACAAGCAAAAGCATCTTCATGAATTGTAACTCCAGACCACATGCGCTGGGGCTCTAATGTCACATGGCTCAGCCCCTGCGTTGCGAGCCAGGGACTGAAGATCAACTTCTTTGCCAGAGCGATCTTAAAAGGGAAACTGTCATATTAAGAATTCAGGGCGCTCTCCCCAAATTCCTTTCATGTTGGAGGATTTTACTGTTTCTTCTGAATTCAGACTATGATAGTGTTAATCTCACATAAATAGAAAACAGCCCCAAAATATATCATAATTGCATGCACCACTCCTTTTGTCAACTTTTTGATTTAGCGCAACTTGCTGCAGAGCAGGGTTTTATTGTATTATGATACGACAGTAATCTTTTCTGAGGCTTTCACTTTATTTTGTTACATTTATCTAGCACACCAGACTCACACTCCCACAGTAACCATATGGGGAAAAGCCACAAAAGCTGTTAAGTATATTTAATTACTGTTTTGATGAGCTCATATTTTAATTATGTTTATTGATTCTGTGTATATTGAAATAGTTTTAGCATTTCCAGAAAAAAAAGGAATCAATATGCAGCAGTTACTGAGCATTTTATGATTGTGCGTGTAATTAAAACTTTCATAAACTAGTTTTGAAAATCATATCCCCTTAATCCTATAGTGGTGATTAACTGGGTTTCCTGCCGTGCTTAGGTAAGCTTTGGTTTTTCTTCTGTGTAGAAGGAAAATAGGGTTCAGCACAAAATATGTTTACAGTCAAATATTTCTGACTTTAAACATCTCCCTTCCAAAACAGCAGATCGCACATATTGTACCTTACATGATTTGCTAAAACACCGCTAACAATGATAAAACACGAATTTAAACTTTCTAACAATTCGATGTTGCCAACTCGAAGATTCCTCCAACTGTCAGCCGTACATATGTTGTTACTAACTGACAGATTAAAAAAAAACAAAGAAGAAAGAAAAGCCCAACCCTTCAGTGCCTGTCCCCTTCCTCTCTCTGTTCATGTCACTGCTGCTTTTACAGTTTTTGGGGAATTTTTATTTTATAAACTAAAGTGGCACGAGCCCCACATGATTCAGAGAATGAAATTAGAGCCACATTTATCTTGTACACTTCATTACACTTCTCCTGCCTGTGAAAAAAAAAGAAAGCAAAAATAAAAAGTCGTCTTTTTAAAAGGTGATGCCAGGCCATCTGTTCCAGGAGAAAATATTTCTAGCTCCATCCACCTGGCTCGAGATTTCTAGACGCACCATTCCTCCCACCACCAGCAGCAGCACCAGCCGGTGCTCTTTGGGAACCAGCGGACTCTTGTGTCCTCAGCCTCTACAAAAGCCCCAGGAATCTGAAATATCAATGCCGCTTGAGGCTATGCTCAGGCACGCTGGTGTTTGTGCGTTTTAAGAGCTTTGCTTACCAGCCTGGATCTCCCCCTCCTGCAGCAGGTCCTTTACACTTTACAGCCAGCTCTAGAGACAGTCATGGTTGTGAGCTGCAGAAAATACCAGCAGACAACTTACATATCCCAACAATCTGAGGCAAGGAGGTCTGGGGAGTGACAGTTCTTTCCCTGACTGGGCTCAGCTGTGTCTGCCCACTCTCCCAGCACCGCTGTGCTGCCCTTCAGAAAGAGCACAGAACACCCGTCTCAGCTCCTTGCTAAGAGCTCATCTCAGAAAAGAATTGTTTAGGGGTCAAGCTGACTCAAAGTCTAGTTGAGATGAACGTGTTAGCTTCCTGAGGCTGCTATAACAAAGCCACAGACAGGGTGTCTTTAAACAACAGAAACATACTCTTTCCTAGTTCTGGTAACTCAATGTCCAAAAGTAAGTTCCTGGCAAGGTTGGCTTCCTTGGGAAGGCTCGGGAGGAGGGGCCATTCCAGGCCGCTTTCCGCTCTGCTGGTGGTGGTTTGCAGTCCTCGGTTTGCAGGCTCGTGAGCCCAATCTATGCCCTGCAAATGAGCACTGTCTTAGAGTTTTCTCCTGTGTCTGTACCCCAGCGTCCTGAGCTTCCTTTTATATAGAGGGCATTGACCAGCCTGGGCCCATTCTAATCCAGTAAGACCTTGTAGTACTCAGGATTCTCTCAAGAAATAGAGCCTGTAAAAGAAAAAGACAGGAAGAGTGAGAAGGATAGATAGAGAAAGAATAATTGAATAACTATCTTACAGGATTTTGGAGGCTGAGAAATTTCTAGATCTACAGTGAGCAAACTGGAAGCCTAGTAGTGGTGTAAGCTCCAATCTGAATCCAGTCATCAGGGAGTTGACGACATAAGTCATGACCCCAGGCTAGGAGCACAGTGGCCCTGTTCGGCCAGAGTTCTGTTACCGGTCTGCAGGCTCCGACAGGTGCATCTAGCTGTGCTTTCAAATTTTATTTACTTATACTTTGAAGGAGATTTTTGCTAAATTGCCCAGGTTGGTCTCAAAATTGAAATCCTCCTGCCTCAACTTCCCTAATAGCTAGAATCACAGATGTGTGCCCTATCTCTGAGTTTTTATGGCATTTATTGGAAGTCTCCATACAGTGCTAAACAGAAAAATCAAACAATGGCAGGAGAAAAACAATAATTTTCCAAAAAGCTTATTTCTTATTTTGAGTACAGAGAAATTTTCTAAGTCATTTTTAGGACAAATAAGGTAAAGGATTCACGTTGGTGGATGCAACAAGGGCCGTTTTTCCTTACAAAGGATTTTTGGCATTTTTCCCCAAGATTTTTATGTAATACATATGCAGGACCATAGCTTAGTATTCCCTAAGAGGGAGGGACAATGTACATGGTATTTTGATAACAAGTGTTCACAGGATTCCAGGGCTCAGCCTTATTCTAGGTTTTATAGGGAATTCAAGATAGCATGAAACTACTTTTGCTAGTAAGAAACTGACAGGGGGCCGGTGGGATGGCTCAGCAGTCTAAAGCGACTGCTTAGACTGCCACAGGGACCGAGTTCGATCCCCAGCACCACATGCTGCACCAGCCCCACCCCCAGGGCAGGCTGAGCCAGCCATAATAAAAAAAAGAAACTGACATACGGAGTTAGCTTAGTGGTCTAAGCGCCTGCCCGGTAAGTGCAGGGACCTGGGTTTGATCCCCAGCAATGGGTGCCAAGCCAGCCGCGGAAACCAGGCATGGTGGTGCACACCTGTAATCCCAGGGCTGCAGAAGCCGAGACAAGAGGATTATTATGAGTCCAAGCTGCATAGTGAGACCTTGTACCAAATAAATAAATAAATAAGCAATTTAAAAAAAAAAAAAAGAAACTGACATCCAGATGGAGGCTGACGACTAGCCCAGGGTGATCAGGATACAGATAATCACATAGCAAGTAGCATGAAGGACCTCAGTGGACACAGTCCATGCCACTTGCTGACCCTCGTGCCCACCCCAGTCCATCCCCATAAACTAAATTTTGGCCTCATCTAAATGATGGTTCATCTTTTCAGCCCGCACCTCCCTCCTGTCTAGTTTTCCCGTGTCCTCCTGACATCAAAACCCTCCTTGCTTTTGTCCGTGCTTCTAAGTCCAGATTCTTCTCCTGCTTCCCTCTGCTGGCTCCAAGCACCATGCACGCAGCTAGCATGCCTTCAGCTCCCTGAAATACCTCCTCCTGAAGTCCTCATGCTTTGCTTGTCTGAATGGAAGATGAACAGAGGGCCAGGGCTACAGCTCAGTAGCACAAGCATCGAGGACAAGGTCATGAGTTTGAGTCTTGGCTAAAAAAAAGTCAGAGTATAAGAAACGTAACAGGGCTGGAGAGATAGTTAGGCAGTCTAAGCACCTATCAGCAGAGGGCAAGGACCCAAGTTTGATCCCCAGTACTGCATGCTGAGCCAGCCCAAGGTCCCCAGGTGCACTGTGCTGGCCCCAAAACCAGGTGCGGTGGTGCACACCTATAATACCAGCCCTGAGCAGGCTAAGACAGGAGATCACTACATGTCCAAACTGCGTAGTGAGACCCTATTTCAAAAGAATAAAAATAACATAAAAAAGAAACATAACAAGCTTTGAAACTGGGTGTCTTGAATCTGTATTTTTAACCTTCTCTAGATGCATAAATTTGGGTTGTTTATTGATATTGCATCAGCCTGTGGTGTGAAGAACGGAGGATAAAGTAACAGCGCTCCAAGTCGGTGAGGCGGCGCCGTGTTGCTGTGTCCAACGTGCAGCTTCTTGAGGCCCTGAACTTGGCGGCCCAGCCTTACTTCCGCCTACTTTATTGGCCCTCATCCCTCCTTGCAGAGGCTGAAGAGCCTAATGCCAGGTGGGAGACTGAGGGAACCATCCACTCCTGAGCAGGCAGAGCTGATGACCAAGTCACGGACTCGGGAACAAGATGGAGCCTGAGGCATCTGGTCCGCACCGGGACAGCAAGGCGGGCGACTCTGCGCAGTAGCCCTGAGCGCTGACGTCCCACGCTCCCAGCTTTCTGCTTCCTTTCTTGCCCTATCCCTCCTCCCTCCATTACAGCTTCACCCAGGGATCTGCGCTCACTCATCACACGATGCGGCGCCCACAAGTGCGGCTGTTGACAGCCACTGCCGGCGCCGCTTGCCTCCCTCCCTTTGAAGGTCCTAGTTCCTAACAGGCTGATGTGACTCCAGAGGCATTTGCAAGGCATTTGCTGCCTCTGCACAGTCGGGCCCAGGCCAGTGTGGTATGCGTGATGACTATTCTGCTCAAAGTTTCCTCATTTCCAGAAAGTTCTTAGTCTGAAGATAAAAAGAAACAACACTAAAGGTCTTGTAGAAGTGCGAGATGCCAGGGAACTCCGGGAAGAAATCAAGCACCTGCTGAGCAGCTATTCTGTGCCAGAGACTATATTCTACTCTTCCAAAAATCTCCAGTTTCCCATGCATCATTTTGTGGCCCCCATGCAGCGTAGACTGCTAACGTGCTACGGAGCCTTCCTCTGTGATGGGCTTCGCAAGTCGCCTTCCCAGCGATGGCCAGCACACACCCAGACACACGTGTCCCCCTTCAGACACCATACAAGGCACGAGTAACAGAATGCAGGAGAGCAATGCCACACGACTCTGGTTGGGCCACATGCCTAAATTTGGTCCTTCAGCAAGGGAATTTGTTCTTGAGACTAAAGTGAACATCAATCTCCGTGTAGCTCAGTTTTCTTGGCCCTTTTTAAAGGTGGTCTTTATCTCACGAGAGGTCTAGTCACACCACACTAACTTCTTTGAGTGGATGAATTTTCTCCCCAACATATAAATGGCTAATATATAGCATTTTGATCTCTTCTGCTCATCAAAAAGGAATCCTGGTTTCAGAGACTGTGTTCCTCTCAATAATGAATATTTTATAACTATATTAATTGCCATTTATTGAGCACAAAATGTGTGCCAAGCTCAGAACTAGACACTTTATACCAAGGTACTTAGGATAGCTCTAGAACCTTCATATCAG
>PVKN010034818.1:0-11757 GCA_004027915.1 Capromys pilorides
CGGAGCGGGACGGCCTCTGGAGAGGGGTCTCTACCCTCGGAACTGAGATTCATGACATTTGGACGGATTTCGAACAGTAAAATAAGCAAAGCTAATACTCAGTGTTTACCATGTGCTAAGTTCCTGGCACAGAGCAGCTCTCTGAGCTAAGTACCATCATAATTAGGTTTTAAAGAGACTGACAGAGCCTGGACTGAAACCCAGTCGCCCAGAGCTACTCTCTGCCGCGTTTTGTTCCCACGCTGCGCTGCTGGTTCAGTCAGCAGGGTCGAAGGAGCCTAAGGAAAACCAGGACTAGTTTTCATTGAACAATCTCCGGCACGTATGCAATGCCTGGGCGCTCGCGGCCTGCCAAGGCTCTGACTGGGGACCAAGGACACCTGGCGGAGTGAAGCGCGGGGCAGCACGTGCAGGAAGATCCTGGCCACATCGATCTGAGTCCTGGGTCTGCTATGTACGATCCGTAGTGCCCAAGAAATGTCACATCATCTAGCTCCCCATTTCCTAGGCCCTGAAATACAGATAATAAGAAAGCTCAGAGAACTTCTAACAGTGCCTGGAAGATTGTTCGTGTAACAGAGCTGTGCGTTTACCATGCACCATCAACCCCTGGAGCTGCTTTGGGGGAGACAGAGACCCCCAGGACCAAGATCAGTTCCTGGCTGAGTGCTCGGGAGCCCAAGAGGTCACCCCGACCCCACCCCACCCCTTTGACTTCAGCACGGCCCAAGGCTGTAAGGGCAGAAGGACTTCAAGGGGCTCCACTTGGTGCAGCCCGGCTTTTGAGTTTGGGCTCAAAGCTTTAAACCACCGGTGACAGTTTTTTGTCTGGTGTTCCAAAGCTGTGCGCTTGATGCTGACTGCCTCAACCATTGCATTAAGAAAGATTCTCAGACTGTGATCGGTGTGAGCAGAAGAGAATCCCGTGAGAGGCAAGCACGGTCTGCCAGACTGAGGAGGGAAAACAGGGGGCACATGTTCCTAGAGCAGGGTTCTTTTCCCTGGATGTCCCTTCTGCTGCAGTAGCTGGGTGGGACCCAGAGGTCCCAAGTACACCCAGGGGTTAAGGTGACCACTTCTCCCGGTTTTCCCAGGACTGTCCTAGTTGCCACAATGCAAGTCTGATGTCCTGGGAAAAACCATCAAATTTGGTATATCTCAGCTTCATGGATTTTTTTTTTTTTTCTCACAACAGTTTGAAAACATAAAACAAAATAACTGTGAGCTTTTACCAGTAGCTAGCGTTCTTTCTTTCCTGGCCAATTTCAGCCTGTGTAAATGCATCCCACTCAGGCCTACTGGAACCAGCCTTTATAGCCTGAGGCCTGCCCCCACCCCACCATAGCTGACCTCTGTCAGTCTCCTTTCTCAGCTCTTTTTCCCAATGTGTCCATTGAAGTCTTAGCTGGAAACAGATGGCACCCTAAAAGAGCTTAGCTGAAATGAATTTCACATGGGGATTATTTACAGAGGTGTAGGCAGGGTTAATGGGCCCAACAAGAGGCGAGGACGCACTCAGGGATTAGTCCTCAGTGCTGGAGGTCTGCAGGGATGGGGAGGGCAGGCTGCTCCCAGCCTAGAGAAAGTGAGAGCTGCAACACAGAGGCCACCGTGCTGCACCCTCTTCTGGAACTGCAGCAACATGGAGAAGAAAAGAGGAAATCATCAAAATCCTTCCCTTGTTCTCCTCCTGCCCTCCAGCCTCATGTAGAGGGCAAGAAAAAACAAATGCAACATCCGGGTAGGAGGGCGAGCCTCCAGGCCACAGAGCATGGCGAGAAAGGGCAGAGGCCGCATCTAAGAATAACCAGCAGGCCACTTTCTCTCACTCAGTTTCCATTCTGATTCCCCACCCCCCCCCATTAGCTGGAGAAGCTAGGTTCCTGACCCAGGGAAAACACAGCCCAGCCCTATACTTTCCTGGAACCTAAACTGTACCATTAGTAACCAGCACGATGCAAGAGGAAGGAACAATTAGAGTAGAATAAGGCATCCCAGCACCCCAATTGAGCAGATCTCATCTGATCCTGATGCCCCTCTTCCACCAACCACTCCAGGATGCCTGGCACTACCCTGGCTCTGTGGATGTGAAGGTGGGCATTCTTACTGAGCCATGGCAAACCTCTCCCACAGGCTGCAGTCCTGAGTGGCCCTGCCTTTGTCATGGAGCTGATGTTTCCCAGTGCACATCACCATTGTACACATGAGTCCCACGAGTGCGATGGGCTCCAGGTGTAGGGCTGGTCTCATTTTGTAGCAATAATATTAACGTCTCCCTGAAAATTAAAATCAATCACATGGGTCTACACAGACACCCATGTCTCTACCTTTTGATCAATAGTATGACCACACATGGATGTACCAGGGGAAGCACAGACGGCGAAGGGAAGCACAGACGGCGAAGGGAAGCACAGACGGCAAAGGGAAGCTCCGCTCCAGAATGGGCAATTATTCCCATGAAGACGAATTACAGCCCATTCCGCAGTGAAGCAGTCTAATACAATAGCCCTGCATGGCTAATGCCCCTAGGAAATGGTGACGAATAAGAGCTCAGCATTGGCTTCTGTTCTGGAAATTTGGACCCTCAGTGGTGGCAGTCGTTAGATCAGCAGCGGTGAGAGGAAGTCCACATTGTTGCTGTCAGACATCGGCTCTTTCCTGCTTCCCCTGACCTTTGTCCCTGGACCTCTGTCCAAGCAGACATACCTAGTCTTTTTTTTTTTTTTTAATTTTATTTATTTTTTTATTTGTTTGCTTGTTGTGTTTGTTTGTTTCTTTATTTATTCATTTTGTGGCTGGCTCAGCCTGCCCTGGTGGTGGCGCTGGCGCAGCATGTGGTGCCGGGGATCGAACTGCAGTCCCCACAGTTGCCTGAGCCCTCCAAGCAGGCGCTTTAGACCACTGAACCATCTCGCCGGCCCCGACATACCTAGTCTTAAGTCTATTCTCACCTCTGGCACAAAATTCTACAAGTGAGGTGGCTTAAAAAAACAGACATTTATTTCTCACAGCTTTGGAAGCTGGAAGGGCTCAGATGAAGATGCCCACAGAGTTTGAGTCATCTGTGGGTGCAGTGGCTGGTGGTTGATGGCACTTTCTGCGTCCCCACATAGAAGAGAAGATGAACTCTGGTGCCTCTTTCATAAGGCACTGAGCCTATTCGCCGGGGCCAAGCGACTTCCCACTCCCAACTGCCTCACCTCCTGGTGCCATCCATCGATGATTAGGTTTCAGCAGATGAATTTTGAGGGTATTAGAAGTTTCCAGACCATGGCAGCTAGGGAAGGAGCCCCACTGATAACCAAGAAGTAGGTAATCTGGACTGCCTCCTTACACAGTCGTCTGTGAAGTAGATGTCCTGGAGAATGTTTACTGTGGGGCTATTCAGAGACCATAGCCCTTCTCAGAGATCAGTCATATAAACCTCCATTCTTGGCACCAATCTTTCAAATCTGGGATAGTTTGACCAACCTGTTATCTACTACTTTAGAATTGCATGAGACCTCAGGTTTTATCTCATTTTAAGCTAAGTGGCCTCCCAGATGTACTGGCCAAAGCTCTGCCTGCTGGGAGGTTTCCCTCAGACTTGCAGGACTACTCTATACAGACACATCCTAAACCCAGCCAGAGCCCCTTTCTTTCTCATGAAACAGTCATAGGAAATTCCCCGTGACATCAGAAGCATAGTCTGAGGGAAAGGGGGGAAGCAGTAAGAAGTTCTGAGTCCTCGCTTCTGCAGAAATGTGCTGCAAATAGACTAGGAGAGGTGAGCGGATAGGGGGTAGCAGGTCTCTCACACACGGGCAGTGCTCTACCCTCCAGTTAAACAAAATGATGCTTTAGCAGGCTTCTGCTTACTTTGCATAAGAAAGAGCCTGAGAAGTACAAAAACATTACTATTACAAGACAATAAAGCAATAAAAGGATATCTTAGCATGTGACTTATATTTCTGACAAATAGCGTATTTCACATTACTTCCCAAATAAATCTGAAATAAAAGTAGATTTATCTACTATCTATAATCAATTTTTTTTGCCAGAAAGTCTATTCTGAAATATCCATCTATGATAATTTCCTTCTTTTTTTTAAAAAAAAAGAAAAAGAAGCAAGTTCCGTTTTTATATTTTCTTGATGAAGCATGAAAAACCAGACTAATTATATAAGATCAGTTCATACAAGCATACATGAAACCATGGGAATCCTGTTATAAATTTTAAATAAAATGTGGTTAAACTAATCAAGAAAATTAGATGTCAAGAAGCAAAGCAAGAGGAGCATCTGGGGCTAGGAATGTTATGTTTTCTTCTCTGAGTACTGGTTACACGGGTGACTTCACTTTGAGAAATTACCACAAGCGGTGCATTTGTGATGGATGTAATTTTCTGGGCATATGTTGTACTCCCATATGGAGAAAGATGAAATGTACTTCATTGACGCTGACTTTCCTACAAAAGTTTCCATAAACTAGAAACCAGAAGAGAGGATATCATGAACGACTGCACAATTGGTGTAGTCTTCCAGCTAAAGTGTCATTCTATGTTTTTTTTTTTTTTCTTTTAAATGTATTTGGTACAGGGTCTTACTACACAGCTTGGACTGAAAGTGATCCTCCCCAGTGCTGTGTGCCACCACACACGGGGGCCGGTATGGCATGTGGTACCAGGGATTGAACCCCGGTCCCTGCACTTGCCTACTCAGGCGCTTAGTCTGCTGAGCTATCTCACCAGCCCCTTAAAGAGTCACTCTGTTAGAGATGTTTATGGAAAGCTCACAATACAAGACACTGATTTTTCTTCTTTTTAGTAAGGGTCTACAGGTTCTATAGGGTCTCACTACATAGATCAGACTTGTAGTGATCGGCCTGTATTCAGACTCCCAAGAGCTGGGATTGTAGATGCGCACCACCACACCCAGTTTCCATAGCCATCTCAGTGTGCCCCAGGGCAGGGCTGGCATGGGAAGATGAGGATCCAACCCTGACTGCTGCGTCTGCCTAAGCAGGTACTTCAATCTGCTGAACTATTTGGCTGACCCTAAGAAACTGATTTAAATGTGGCTTATTGCTTTATGGGGAGCATGACATATTCCAATACCAATGCATTCCCAACATAAACGTTTACTGAGCACCTAGTATGTGTCAAGACAGTAATCTTGACTCTTGAGATTCCATGAAGGAGCAGAGTAAGCAGAGCACTTCACAAAGAAACAAGAGGCAAACTGCGTGCGTTGGAAGGCAATAGATCTACTCAAGGAAACAGCAAGTTATGGAGGTAAGGTGGGTTGCGAGAAGGACTGCAACTTACTGCAAGGTGGCAAGATTTGTAGGACTGCAGATAGAACTGTCAGATGGGTGCCACTGAGAGGGTAGTACTTAAGCAAAATGTGAAGGAAAGGATAACCACCCTGTGCATACTGGCTGGGGTAGAGTAGTTAGGCAGAGGGGAGGGAAGACAGAAAAGGACCTGGTAAGTTCAAGACAGAGGCCAGTGTCATTAGGACACGATCAGTAACGGAAAGGGGAAGTGATGTAGAGGAAAAGATGTGAAGGCTGGATTTTATTCGTAATGGAATGGGGTAGCATTTTAGGAATATGCGCAAGAAAGGGGTGTGAGATGAGACCCCAGGACTATCTGAAGCAAGACTGACAGTGGCAGATGTGCCAGAGGTCCCTCAGTGGACTGCCACTGCACTGACAGGCCGGTAAGGGTGTGCATGCAGAGGTCAGGGTAAACAGGTGGATGGAAATATCCATTTCACCTTAACAACCATGGCTATGAAGACAATATGCATTGTATCAGTTATCGTGGCTGTCCTACTAATGTATTTTGAAACTGTCTCAATGTTATTTCTTATTAAAAGTAATAAAAGAAAAGAAAAACAACCATGGGGATTATATGTTCAAGATTAGGTGAAGATAACAAAGCAGCATAAGGTAGAACCAAAGTCGAAGGCCCAGTGCACTCCATGAGACACGCCCCGTCACACGGAAGTCGGGAACAGCCTGTTCTGGCCTAGAAAATTTCAAGCCTGGGACAGGACTCAATGACTAACACCGCTCACTACTGCAATAATTGCCTCCCAGAAAACTAAGTTCAAAGACATTTTTCCAGTTTCGATGCCAAGACCGGATCACAAGTAATTGTGCTGCTGCGCCTGGCACGTCCCAATTATTGCAAATTGTTGAGTGAGTTGTGTCAGGGTTTGGGGACAGGCTAAAAAAAAAAAAATCTCCTGTTGCTTGAGGCCCGAGAACTTGAAGTCCACGTTCCCTCCTCTTTGGAGTCCCAGGAATACTGGGGAGTAATATGACAAGGTAGCTCCTACTTGCAGTGAGCTGGAAACCAGGGGACCGCTCTGTGCACGCATAATCTGCAGCCTTTCGTCCGACCAGGTGTTGCTGGTCCTTAGGCAGCTACACTTCGGTCTCTAATCCACTGATTTCTTGGCTTGAGTCACCATCCCTTTGAATAGCTCACTGCCTCTGTTTACTGAAGCCTCTTCCTGAAGCCACGTCTTCAGAGAACCGTTCCGCCACCATGCGAGCACATAGCATACCAGCCTTCTGCTTCTGTGACACCTACTCGCTCCTGCTATGTTTGTTTGGTCATTTGTCTGTCCCACTATAATGTTTCCCTGTGGCAGGGACTCTTCTTCTGTATCTATCCTCAGTGTATAGAACAAAACATCTCCATAACAAGTCCCTCAGTAGATGGTAGTGTACGAATGAGTTACGGTACCTGTGTCAGGCATGGTCAAGATATCATTTAGGGGCTGGGGCGATATCTCAGTGATCTAAGTGTCTGCCTGGCAAGAGAAAGGACCTGGGTTTGCTTCCTGGTACCACGTGCCATGCTGGCTCCAGAATCCCAGGCGAGCCATGCCACCCACTGAAACTGGGCATGGTGGTACACACCTGTAGTTGCAGCGCATGGGAGGCTGAGACAGGAGGATCACTATGAGCCTGAACTGTGTAGCAAAACCCTGCATAAATATATTTAAAAAAAATATAATTTAGGTGAATGACACTGTGAATGTCCCACCATGTGGAAGGACTAGTACTCAAAATGAGTAAAAGTGAAGAATGGGTGATCCCAGCACACAAAACCCTGTGATCCGGTTGCTATGGTTAGCACTGTTAGGCTGATAGCCATTCAATTCCCAAAACTTGAAGTCCTAAACCTGCCAAATTCTTGAGAGGAAGGACAGTGCCTTGGGTAAAAGGAACCCTTTTTAAAGTGGATTCTAGCGTGTTTCCCACAGGAACCATCTCCGGGCAGACACAGCACCTTTTGGCCTAAATGTAGCTTCTTGTTTGTTGGGATGGTCTGTATTGCTGCCTCATAAACTGCACCCAGAAATCCCATTCTCACCTTTAGCTCCTGAAAAGTGGAAGCCATGATATCTCTGACCTTACCGTGAGCAGGACAGGAGTCTGCTACAAAGGTAGTTATAGGGCAGTGTCGTTTTGCCTGGATTGCTGCAGTAGCCCCGTCTGGTTTTCCTACAGAAACTGGATTATCAGAAGACTCCCAGACCTTGTATTTTTGACTGCACTCTGATTTTGAAAATTTCCCAAAGCATACATAGACACCACATGCACACACACACACACACACATACACACACACACACACATCCTACAATTAATAGATTCAGACTGAAACCAGCTAACACAGTGGCACATTGTGTAGAGGTCGGGCTGTATTGTGACCTCACTTCATGAACACACAAATAGAACAGAAATACAGGAACTCAGACTGGATATTTATATGGCCAGAAGGTGAGAATATGAAGCGCACGTAAGCCTATAAAAGACAAAGAAAGAAGATAAGCAGTAAGAAAAGTTTCAGGGTCTTGCATCTCAGTGCTCTGCTAGGGAGCAAAAGCGTTTTATTTCTGTCTTGAGCGTAGGCTTGGGCAAACCCAAGTCCTGTTCTCTGTGGTGGGCTTGTAAGCAGGGTAAGTGGAAAAAGGGAAATTCCTGGCAGGCAAGCTTAGGCTTGGAGATGGCACAAAACAGCCTCAGTAAGCAGAGAGTGTTTCCTGCTTTCCTGACTCCATCCGAACTTGCCCAGTAAAACGTTCTTTAGTCTTTTACTGATTCCAAAACTATTTTAATTTTTGCCTTTCACTTCTTATTTCCTTTCCCACAGATGGTACTGAGTAAAATAAAAAGCCTGTAAAACTAAAGCTTAAAAGACTTTCTTTCCTTTTTTTGGCTTTAATATGTTTCACATGACTACACGATACTCCCACTTCACCCACCCACACTTGCATTTTTCCTCTTCCTAGAATTAATAGCTGAAACTTTCACTTAAGCAGGAAATTTAGAATGAGAAACTTCACCTATGTTTTCTTCTTGTCTCTTAAAGGAGTCTTAAAAAAATTGAAGAGCTTCTGAGTCCAGCTACAGCGCAGCACACAGACTCACTTCACGCTGCCTCTTGCCGGAATGGGGCTCTAAACCTGGGCATAATCACTCAGAATTATGTAGAACATGATAGGCTTCTGGAAAGGACGCCAAGGCAGGGAGAGTGGAGAAGACGAGAGTAGGCGCTTGTCACTCCTCTCTCTGCTCGTCCTTGGAATGAGCTCAAGACTGCCTGAAACTCAGAGTGAGCACTGAGGCACGGACAGAGGGCATTCGGGACACTGCCTCTAATTCCAGCTCAAAGAGTGGGAGAGGCAATTCCCAACACCCAAAAAGAAGCCATTACTTTAAACCGTTTTTCTTTTTTTTCCTTTCATGCATTCTAGCCACCGAGCAGTATGAAAATGTTGATGATAGCGGGCTGGACCCGGAACTCAGAGAGAGGAGTTATTCCTCTTGTTGGATAAACTGTGAGCCCGAAAGGGTGCTCAGGGCCCTGTGGTTTTCTCCCTCTGTGCTCTTTCACCTGTCAGTCTAAGATGTGAGCCGTTGTAGGAAGTGCAGAAGAGTACTGTAGGACTTTGTTTCATGAACTTAATTTGTTCCACAATTCTGGCCATGAACCAAATCAAATTTCCCCACAAAAGGCAATATAAATAAGATCAATCCATTCAGAATCATTTGTAAGGGCTGGCGAGATAGCTCAGTGAACTAAGTGCTTGCCTAGGCAAGCTCAGGGACAGGGGTTCAATCCTTAGCATTGAAGAGGCTGAAAACAGAAGGCTCACTATGAGTCTGAGCTGTGTAGTGAGGCCCTGTAAAAACCAAATACATTTTTTTAAAAAAGATCACCACCATCCCAGACTCTGTGGTTGGTTCAGTGTACCTGGGGGTGGGACTGGCACAGCGTGTGGTGTCTGGGATGGAACCGCAGGCACTGAACTTGCCTAAGCTTACCTAAGCAGGCACTTTAGTCTGCTGAGCTATATCACTGGCCCTGTTTTGTCTTGTTTTGTACTGCATAACGCTCCAGAAATGTGAGGCCATGTTATTGTCTACCCAGTTCAGCACTCTATCCAGTACAGTTGTGTTGGGGTGGTGCTTCTCAAAGAGAACCTGGCATTCATTCTACTTTTCCATAACGGATTTTATCACATCGCTGCTCACCTCCTCCTGTCTTCCTCTTCCTCGGTGGACGCTCCTTAGCAAGAGCTTGTGCTATTCCAGAGTTCAGCAATTCCTTCTGTCATCGACTCTGCCTTCTGTTCCTCAACAAGCTCCTCCACATCTGCGCACTGCTGTCTAGACTCACACTCTAGACCAAGGGCACAGCCAGACCCTTCCAAGTCATGTTCAGTGACACATTCTCACCATAGTTTCCTCTAGGCTGAGTTAAAGGTCTGGTGTGGGACATTTTCCAAGGCTTTGTCAGTGAAGTGAATGCGGTGGAGGACATAAAAAAGTTTCTCCCAGAATTCTTTCAGAGCCAAGGGAGTTTCTTCAGTGATATTCAAATACCTGACAAAGAGTGCCTTTGTGTACAGCTTCTTGAAGCTGCAGATCACTTGCTTATTGTGCATGGACTACAGAAGAGTATACTGTTGTGGAGGACAAACTTGACCTCTATCTCATACTCAGTATCCATATCATCGGCCAAGGCCAGAGGGCGTGCTGGGGCCTTGTCCATGAGAAGAAAACACCTTTCATGCACTTGGTTGTCAGAAAAATATTTTTTAATGGTGAGTGCAAACACCTCCCCAGCCATTCCATGAACAACTATGTTGTGACCCAAGCTTTCCCCTTGGCTCCACATGACAGGCAGCCTGGCCATGTTCACGTTCTACTCCTCAGATGCATGAGGGGTCTGGGAAAAGTGCACCAGTGATGGCTTAATTTTCAGACCAGCCCTTGTATTTGCACATAGCCAAAGAGTCAATCTGTCCTTCTAGTGCTGGTGCCCTGATGGCACCCTTTCCCCCATCCCCCTGTGGGACACAAGTTCTGTTGGGCATCTTCTTCGAGGAGAGCCCCATTTCATCGCAGTTCAACACTTGTCGAGCAACGTATTTTTCTGCTTTCATGGATTCCACAAATTCTTTCTTGTGGACTCTGCAGCGGCCTTGTCAGAACTGGAAGGAAGCTTCCCCATGTCTCGTCACACTGTGTGTGGAGGCTACTTCGCATGGAATTTATCAAACCACCCTGCACTGGCTTCAGATTCATCACTTGTTATACTTGAGAGGTTTTCTTGAGGTAAATCAGTGTGCAGTTCCTTCACTTTTTCACCAGTGCTATCACCTCCCAGCCATTTTTCCTTTAGCTACACTAATAAAAGCTTCCCGCCTTTTCCAGCTCTTGTGACCTCTGCTTCATTAACCCCATTTCTCCTTTTGCAGAATCAGCTCATTCAGTGGCATCTTTATTCTTCAAAATATCCAAGACTGTTGACGTTGCCATCTTGTACTCTGAGGCCAGATCAGTCACACGAATACCATGCTTGTGCTTTTCTATGTTTTCCTTCTTCAACTCGATGGTTATTTTCTTCAAAATCTTCTTCCTACCACACTTGCTCTGAAGTTTCTTGTTACCTTCATTCTTGTTCTGCATGTTCATTAGAGCCAAGCAAGATTGATTAGCTCTTGTCTGTCATACTATATGTGCTAAAAAAACCCAGAAGCTTCCTGGCAAGGGTGCACAGGTTTGTCTGCAGCTACAATCTCCATGACAGGAAGCCACAACTATGTGTTAGCATGAGGGAGGTGACTGAGACCATGTCCATTGCCTGATATGGAGTTCACCAACAGAAGCAAAGTTTTGTTAAACAATTCTGATTGGGAATGGAAGTATTCGTGAACTGAGGTATTACTGTAATTCTACCCAAACCTCAGCTTCCTAACCAGAAAACTGAAGTCAGGACCCTAGGCAACCAGGAGATATCAAAGAAATCACAGACAGAACAGCATGGGAGGGTGCAGCTCCTTAAGGACATTGATGAACTCCAGAGCTCACCCTTGACTTCTCCATGCGTGGATATGAGACTGAGCCACACAGACACTGAGAGCTGAGCAGCAGGGCTGATTGCTGAGCAGACCCTTCACTGAGCACCAGCAGCACTTATATGTGGAGGATCTCCAGGGCTGTGTAGGCTTGGAACACTGGACTAATAGCTCACAAAACTACCTGAAACTCACGGACTGATGATCAATTTACTACTGAGACAAAGTAGGTCTTTTCAACAAGACCCAGAATCTCATAACACAACGCTCAAGATATCCAAAGCACAAACCAAAAGTATGCTGCACACGAAGAACCAGATCTGATCTTGAGAAGAGACAATCAAGAGATATTGATACCATAGTAAGATACTGGGGTTACCTAACAGAAA
>PVKN010034819.1:0-11756 GCA_004027915.1 Capromys pilorides
GTCACATGTGTGTAAATATATTGTTTCTCTGGTGTAAGAAACCAAAAGTGTAAATAAGGACAAAATGCATAATAGACACTGTGAAGTATGAAGAAATGGTTCCAAAGGGGGGAAGAAAATGGTTCCAAACTTCCACTATGATGTGGTGAGGAGGAAAGGAAGCAAAGGAAAAGAAAATGATTTAAAAAAAAAGACTGTGACAAAGAAAGAATGCTTTGTAAATAACGAGAGAAAGAGCAGCTGAAGGGAGAAGAGGAGAGGGGACTGGGCAAAAAAGAGGAATCAAGATGTATTGTGTAGGGGTCAGGAGACAGCTCAGTGGCATATGCACCTGCCTAGCAAATGCAAGGTCCTGAGCTGCACCCCTAGTACTGTAGAGGGGGGTGGGGGAGGAGAGAGACAGAGTCAGAGACAGACTGCGTACAGGCATGAATTTCCTATGATGACCACTTTCATTATGTATATTTAAAGCATACTAATAAGCTCAGTTATATAAAAATAATGACTTCCCAGCACCTTCTTCACTTCAGGTGAACTCCTCATGGATACAGAAGCACACCCCACAAAACACTGTTCTGGACATAACTCTCCATGGAGAATGTGACAGATACCCTTCTCCAGTCAAAACTTTTGGCATATATATATATATATATATATATATATATATATATATATATATATATATAGAGAGAGAGAGAGAGAGAGAGAGAGAGAGAGAGAGTTTAGCTTAGAATTTGCTTATATTGAGTAAATAAAACCCAAAGGGAAAAGAGTTATCAGTTAAATTCAAGTACGGAGGCTGAGGCTGTAGCTCAGGGCTGTGGCCCTCTAGCAGTAGCAGAGGAGGAGGAGCTTAACAGGCAGAAGCCCCCGGGTTTACTCTTCAGCACCAAAAACAAACAGCTAAAGTCACATCAACATGTTGACACTCTGAAAGGCTTCAAGAATACGATGCATACGGGGCAGTCATGTTATAAAAATTACAATTATTTGAAAGAAGAGGAAAATGCTTTGTCCTCTCCTCTGTAGGTATACTGCCCTTACTATGTTGTATTTTGGTTGACCATCAGGCATTCTGTTTAAAAATCTAACTCACTGAAATGTTTTTCTTTTATCTTTTTTTTTTTTTTTTTTTTTTTTTTTTTTTTTTTTTTTTTTTTTTTTTTTTTTTTTTTTTTTTCTGGATGGTTTCTTTTATATGAAAAACCCAGAATACAAATAAAAAGTCAACTGAAACCTATACTAACAAGTTGGGAGACCTTCTGCAAATGGGAAGGGGATGGAGAAGTGGACAGAGTGGCGAGGGGGGAAACGGGATGCAGGACACTGACAGAGAAAGCCGCAAAGCAAGCGGGATACGCGGGAAAGGAGCCAAGCTTCAGAAAGGGCGCGGTGGAGCCTGAAGATGGGTGCGCACACACGCCAGCTCAGGCCAGGTGCACGAGAGCGCGCCCTACTGCTGACAATAAATAAATAAAATGGAAAAGACTAAGTCCTGTGGCTGGGGCGTAGCTCCCTGGAGATAGCTGCCCAGCAAGTGTCATGCTGTAGACCCCACCCCAATGCCACGAAAGCACAACAGCGACTCCTGCCAAACACGTTCACAAAGAACATCTCAGCTTCAGAAATAGATGTTTCAAAATAAGTGCGGTCTTAGATAAACAAAATGATAAAATATCAAATGTCAGGGAAATTGAATAATTTTATGTTTAAAAATGTTTTAAAATGTAAACAAAAAAGGCAAAACAAAACTAAATATAAGAACTCGTGAAACCAGGAGTGGTGGCACACGCCTGTAATCCCAGCACTTGGGAGGCTGAGGCAGGAGGATCAGTGCCATTTCGAGACCAGCCTGGGCTACAAAAGTGAGCTCAAGGTCAGCCTGAGCTGCATAGCAAGACCCTGTCTCAAAAAGACAGAAAGACAGAAAGAAAGACAGAAAAAAGAAAGAGAGAGAGAAGAAAGAAATCAATCGTGAAAAGCCTGTAGAACTGTGTTTGCCTTGAAATATGATACCTGTAAATAATAACTTCTCAAAAGTACCAAAAAAAAAAAAAACTATGTTATAAAAAAACTTGCAAATTTGGCTTAACTCTGACAAGGTTTTTTTTATTTAAAGTTTTCTCTGTCAAATGCTACAGTAACAACAGATTGGAAACAGGTTTTCTCTCTGCTTAAAAAAAAAAAAAGTCTGACTGTGTTCAGCCTTTTCTTAACACAGGGTATAAATTTTGTTTTTTGATTTTGAGATGAGGGTTTCTATGCTCTCCTCACTGGCCTGAAACTCATAGTTTCAGGAGACAATCCTGCCTCGGCCTGCCAAGCAGCTAGGCCTAAAGTGTGCAAGTCCAGAACACCTCACAGAAAACTGTTCTTAATCCACTCTTTAATCTGAGGATGGATTCTGGGCCTTCTGAAAGCATTTCTTTGTGTACTGCTGATTTTATTATGCTACTCATGGTTAATAAAAACTACAATTTCACTTCATCTGAGTCAGCTTCCTTTACACTTGCATTAGCTTCTGCTATTTTATTTTCAATATTAAAATTAATCACCCCATTACTGTAATACATATGATCATAAGTATTAATATTCTACATATTAAAATAGTGATATAATTCCTTATCCTTAGGACTTCTAGGCAGTACCCTGTAATAAATTGTTGAGCCTTTGTTGCATAATAAGACAATAAATTCAGAAAAATGAAAATCTCAAATGTTTCTTCCAAACTCTTTCAGATTGCTTATAGACTCTTTGAACAACATGAAGATTCATTTCCGTGCCTTATTAACACCAGGACTACTAAAAATTGTTAAATGTTTTTCACATGCTTTACACTTTCTAACTAACTTGGTGCCTTTGTAAAAGTTACCTAAGCACAGAAGTTCAATGAATACATTCATTTTCTCCCAGAAAATGTTATCCATAAAAAAATGTATCTAAGACAACTCACTTCCATGAAGCACCTCAAGATCTATGAATACCCTAACTGTTTAGATACTTTTACTATCAAGAAAAATAGTAACAGAATTTGTACAAAATACCAAGTCCTGGTAAAGGCTTATTTACTTATTTACACATGTGCAATATATAATGTATGCATACATCCCTGTGTAGAGCTGGATATGACCAATGCTCCCTCTTTTTCTCAAAACTTTGCCCTCCTGTCCCTTTTCTGCCTCCCCTTCCCTCTCCATGTATTTGCTTGTTACAAGGTCTCACTACAGAGCTCAGACTCATAGTGATCCTCTGTTTTCAGCTTCCTCAGCACTGGGATTATAGGTGTGCACCACTATGCCCAGACTCTGTTGCTGGCTCAGTGCACCTAGGGGTGAGGCCAGCGTTGCATGTGGTGCCGGTGATCAAACACCTTCCCTGCACTTCCCTAAGCAGGTACTTAATCTGCCACGCTGCCTTGTTGGCCTGATGTCCTTCCATCTATCCTCTTCCGACAGAGCAAAACCGACCTCCTTCCTTTCTGCTGCCAACCTTTCGTTTCGCTCTCCATCTAAATTTCCCGTCTTCTCCATGGTGATCTTTTTGGGTATTAAAACGAAGTACACAATACCATTCCATCACTCAGCAAGCGCCTCCTTCACGTCTGCTACCCTGGTCTGAAGGTTCTGTTGGAAGCAATGAGCTCTACACACTGCATCTTTCAAACACAGTTTACATGTCAGGAATGGGACCAGCGACTTCTGCCTGTGGTGGCTTCCTCAGCTCACCTACGGGACAAGCTTCAGAGATGATAGCCACGGCGGTCACTGCTTACACATGCCGGGCAAGAGTTACGTCAGCATGAGGCTATGAGCTGACAAACTCGATGGAATGAGGTCCTTTGCTGGGAAGATTATCAGCAAATTTTAATGTTCTATTTTTTTGGCTCGCATATGATAAGGTTCTTTATACTTCATGACTGAACTTCAGTAGTATAGGGTATGGGCCGGCAAGATAGCTGAGTAGTCTAAAGCACCTGCTTAGGCAACTGCATGGACCATGGTTCAATCCCTGGCACCACATCCTGTGCCAGCCCCAGCCCAAGCCAGCCGTTACATACATATATATATATATATATATATATATATATATACACACACACACATATATATATATATATATATATATATATATATATATATATATATTAGGATAGGACAGGATATGATTTTTAAAAACTTTTAATGGCATTGTAGACAACAGTGTAATTATAAGAACCTGTCTTCTTTGTACCAGAACATAATTTGAGAAATCAATTGTACAACCAAATTCTTTGAGTTTTATGGAACATTATATTTAAGAAGACTTTTCTAAAATGAGAGAAAGAACACACACACACACACACACACACACACACACAGTGGAATTTTCAATACGAAGGCAATGGCTGCCTACAAAGTCCTCCCAGTGACTGGGTCTGCTACCATGTCTTGGTTTATAGGGACCCTGCCTAATCGAGAACATCAGGAAGCCCAGACCAGTGGGAAAAAGGCAGAGAAGTCTCTCCCTGGAGGTCCAGGGAGCACAGGTGGATTTAGGGGATGTGAGCAGGAAAGAAACTCATGCACGTGTGTAAACGCTTCGAGTGAATCACTCCTGGTGGAAATGAAAAACTTCTGAGTTTGGTTTCTAGATTTCAGAATAAAAGCAAAACAGAAAACATTTTCTTTCTAAACTTTGAAGTTTAGAGGCGACTGTCCAGAGCTACTGAAATCTGACTTGTCCTGCCAAGTCCACGGCCAGCAGGTCTCTCTCTAGCAGCCTTGTCCACTGCTCACACACATCTGCACACACAGCGAGGATGAGACCGAATCCCCAGCTCCAAAGGGTAAGGAGAGGGCAGGGCCTGTGGGGCAGCCTGCATCATGGCCTCCTTCGTCCTTCTCCCTGCTGTCCAGGGCAGTAGAAGGGGTGTGGATAGGACTTTGGCCACAAAAACAAGGTGATGAAGGAATCTATTCACCACAAAACATCTGTGTGTGTGTGTGTGTTTGTGTGTGTGTGTGTGTGTGGTGTGTGGAAGGGGCTCAGAGAGGGAGAAAGAGGGAAGAGGGGTAGGGAGGGGAAGAGACAGAGACACAACATAGACGAAAAGCACACATTCCACATCTACTTTTTGAATACCTAACTTGACATTCTAGTTTCCTCTGTACACTACCACACTGGGGGTGGGGGTCACTCCGTGGTGAGTGCCTATCTTGAATTTAATATTTAGTTCCACAAGCATGCGCACGCGCGCGCGCGCGCGCGCACACACACACACACACACATTAATTTTCATAAGCTTTTAAGAGCAAATCAGCTTCTTTTCATTCTGGGGGGTTAGCTAAAGTTTTATGAGAGTGAAAGCCTTCCTAAGTTGCTTTGTGATACAAACACATAAAAGATGTACCTCAAAATAATTCTCAGGGAATACGCTCCTCTTTGGAGGAGAGAGAAAAAGCTTTTACAACAGTTCTCTTGGTATTAATTGGGTTTGAAAAACAAAGAGTCTTCCAAGATTTTAAAACATTTTTTACATGTAAGGGAAATCTAATATAAAATTATAGCTACATATTTTTCTCACAACTAACTCTATGAGATCATTACTATTATACAGTTTTTAGGGAATCCCTAACTTACTTCCAACTAGTGTGTGTGTGTGTGTGTGTGTGTGTGTGTGTGTATGTGCGTGTATGTGTGCGCATGCACATATGCACGCGTGCGTGTGTGATTAGTCAGGCATTCTGGTGTCTTAAAATTAAAAAGATTGGAAATTAAGTCAGGACAAAGGCAACAGGGACAAGCTTGTTTTTGGAAAGGAAGCGCATAAGGTCCTAACTACTTTCAGACTCACTCCTCCCAGGAAAAAGGAATTGCGTTTCTTGGGACTATGTTTTGTTTTTATTTCATATGTTAAAGGTGACTGCATGCACTGTGAAACCATTCTGCATGCTTGTCTCTCTAACTCATTCAGAACAAAGAAAGTTCTCCAGCACTGACCAGCCCTTCCCCCTCTCTACAGAACCCTAAGCCGTGCTTCCTCCCTGAGATATATGGGGACATATCTCACTGAGATACATTATGTACCTGAACTATCAGGGAAAAACTCCTGTCTCAGCATGCAGGTTCTGTCCTCTATAATTTGAAGATTCTTCATGCTGCATTTATGTCCATAAGGATAATAGTCCTCACATTAAAAACCAGCTCCCATTTAGCTGTTCACCCATCAAACAGTCCATTGCAGCCTTTCGCTACTTCCCCCCTGCACTACTTCCAACCCTCCCTGTTTTTAATAAGCAGCTCCAGTGAGGTAAACTATGTTTCCTGTGCTCTGGGAAAAAAAACACCAACAGGCACATGATAACATGGTTTGGTAGAATGCATTGAAATAAGCCCATAATTCTTATCCTAAAATACCCTGCTGCAAACACAGTCTTAAAATTATTTTCAAACCTTAGACCTTAGGCTGATGCTTTCAGTGCACGAGTTTAGCTTCCACCATGCATGCTCTAATGAGACAGTGGATAATATATGTGTTTCTAAAGCTTCGCTTAGACACACATGCGGCAAGTCATCATCAGAGACCTAAAAATAACACACAGGTAAATCAGAGGAGAGCACAGCTTCTCGCCAGGGAAGAGAAAGCACCGCAGGAACCTTGAAGCTCAGGGGCAGTTCTAAGCAGAGCGGATCTTAGATCTCATTTCCCATGAAGACTAAGCAACACTCGCTGCGATTGTTGAAACTCTAGGATGAAATGGTCTGTTTGACAAGATGGCGGAAAATTACACTGTCCTCTACAGAGTGCATTTCCATGGCCATCCCAAAGTCAAGAAGATTTGTCAGCTCAACTGCAGTAGACATGCTGTTTTGTTGGAAGAGTAACTGTGACAGTAGGAAGATCTAAGTTCAAATTCTGTCCCTGGATGGCTGTATGCAAGTGACTCTACTTAGCTTGGAAATATCACTCATCTTGTCCCTAAAGGAACAGACCTCAGTGACTTGTCAGAAAGCAGCATCAGAAACTTTGTGGTTGTAAAATTACCATTGCAAACTGTCTTGGAACCTTAGATGTCTACATGGCTTGAGGGAACCCCAGTACAAGGAGAAGGGGCGAGAGGGGCAGAGGCAGCAAGCTACAAGGGAGTAGATTCTGAGACCACTGATGGTACTGATGATTTTTATGTACTTGAACACTAGGAAGAAAAACTGCTTTTCTAATCATATTATGTTGGTTAAAATACAAAACTCTGAACAACATGTATCTTTCTGATGTAGTCTTGGGCAGCTTCAGGGTCTTCAGAATTTACTTCTTGCACCCACAGCTCGAGCTTTCCCCCTCTGCTGATTAACTGCATGACCTCAGTCCTTCTCTCAGCCCTTGCTCCTCTGTCCTCTTCTCTCCCTTTATCTCACTGTCACTCTGCAGGACCACGGCACGGCCTCATCAATCATTTTCCAAGAATTTGTTTTTATTTTTTAAATAGACATTTAATATACTAAACATTTTTAAAAGATACGCATCTCCTAATTTTAATATGTTTACATAAAATGCTAATCAGATGATAAAAGATGATGAGCCAACATTCCGGCCTGATGTCCCCTGTCCTCTAAAACAAAACTAGTCACCTCATTAAGACCTTTCCTCACCATACTACACTCACATAACTTTCTTTGACTAGTCTCTCTCATCTATTTTTCTGGTAGATGTAGTATCAAAAAATTCTGTTAATCTGGTTTGTGAGAATTTGGGAAGTTGTGATTCTGTAAAAGATATGACAATATTAGGGAAAGTGGCCCATTAATTTTAGTGAGTGATTGATTCTACTGGGGGGAGGACCTATAGGATAAAATTGGTTATATCAAACACTCCCTTGTAATATCTTCACAGATGTACTCAAATATGTCACATGGCATCTATAACATTTATTTCAATATATGTCTCCTATACAACTGAGAGACTACTACCACTGAGAGACTGAAATTTTACAACTGATTCGTGTAGATGTTTCCATTGGTGAACATCAATAGTTTCTTTAACTTGAACCACACAGCACTGAAGCAAAGCCAGATACAAAGCCATGTGGGCAACGCATGGTTCCTATTGAACACAAAAGCACACTGGATCTTACGAAATAAATCTTCAGAGCGGGCAAGTCTTATCATAATAATCTGGCTAAGTAACTCAAGCTGAAACTGTAAAAAAAACAGAAGGCACTTCTAGAAGTGACAAATTAACATGAAGGCACATTTCTTAATGCCTTTTTGCCTTTCTCTCCCTTGACGGAATGACCTCACTTGCTTCCTGTCACGGCTGTATCTAGGCGATCCCCACCTCCAAAGCCTCAGGTATTATAGGGCTTATTCAGAGGTGGCTGAATCTAGAGGGTGTGAGGTTGGGATGAAGGGTGTGTGATTAGTAAACCAGTGTGTTGGCTGGTGTGGCATGGTTCTGGCTACAGGGGTGAATGCTAGGACGGCCTGGGGCAGGCAGCCTGTGCGTGACATAAGAGACAACGAGAATCTCACCTCTCTGTCCAGTTATGAACTGCAACTTCTTAAACTTGAGAGCTAAGTAAGCCTTTCCCCCTCTAACTTTGGCTGTCCCTGTGATGACAAAAGTAACTAATACACTTCCAGAAGTTTCGTTTGCAGCCCAGGACAGGGCAGAATTGAGATGTAGCAGGGCCTTTTCTTAGTATATCACACCTCATTAAATTTTGTAAGAGGAGAAAGGGCTTCACACTTCAATCTCCAGGCTAAGTTAATTCCAAAGACTTCTGGATTTTACAATATATACAACATGCCCATTCAAAAATATGAACTCTGCAGTGATTCACACTATTTGCAATAACGTCCCGGACTGAAGGTGGGATATAGCGTAGTCACAACTTTAAATACTGTCAAACGGGTTCTCTAGAGACTCTAAACTAAAATTCAATTAGTCAGTTTATGAAAACAGGTTAAAATGGAAACAGTTTTAATTACAGTGAAAGAGCAAGGTGCTGACCTGTCAATTTGGATCCCTACTCTGTGATATAAAACGGAACATACAGTAAAGCGGTCAAATGAATCTGCTTCACACGATTCTAAAAGGTGTTTGACAAACACGGTCACAGACACAGAGGCATCCGAGCCCAAAGCACAATTTCTGGAACCACAGAAGATCTCTCTGTGCATCTGCGTTACTTGTGCATAGAACAGATTTTTGAGAAGTAGCAAATTTATATTAATTTGACAAATAGCAGAGGAAGCCAGCTACAGAGAGAGGAAGAAAACTTTAAAAATCCATTCTTCTACAATAATAATTATCCATATCCAAAATAAAGAAAAAATATCATTTATGAAGAAGGGATAATACTTACAAAGCCTAATGGTGAAAAGTATGGAATATCTTTTAAACAGATTACAATTAGAACTCAATACAATGATTGTGAAATGAGATTTCTTTATTCAAATTTTTAATGAAAGAAAAATAACATTACTTAAACATCGACCAGCCAGGGAGATATCAAAGTGGATTAAGTACATATGTGGCAAGCGTAAGGTGCTGAGTTCAACCCCTGGTACCACAAAAAAGAGAAAGAAAAAAGAAAGAAAGAAAGAAAGAAAGAAAGAAAGAAAGAAAGAAAGAAAGAAAGAAGAAAGAAAGAAAGAAAGAAAGAAAGAAAGAAAGAAAGAAAGAAATTAAAGTTTCCAACTGAGAAGTTTGTCTCCTGAAATCAAAAGTGGAACACTGTGGCATACCCTGAGGAGAACGCTAATAGATTAAAAGATTCTAAGAAGTTGACGGGTATTGGGTTAACATCAACAATTCAAATACATAAGACAAGTGTCCTGGGGCACACGGGAGAACGTCCACAGCTCTGAGCCAGGTAGCAAAATATTCCCAAAGCAGATGGAAGTTTCGTGGAGGTAGCAAGCAGGCATGACGTGAACCTGGTGAGTGGATGAATGGATACAAGAAAATATAAAACAGGTGAGGAAACAGAGACACCAAGGGGAGCACAGACCACACAAGGTGTGTGTGGAGAAGGCTCCAGGGGGTTGAAAATCAGTGTCCATCCCACTGGAAGTTTCCTACTGCGTATCTTTTATTGTAATCCACAACATTTCAATTATCGTTGTGGTTTGCCAATAGTAACCTTGTGAACAGTTGTTTCATTGCTTTTTTGTCACTTTTTATTAACTTATAAGAAGCACAGAAAAGTGCATCACTCAGCATCTGATGGTTCAGCGATTTTTTTTTTATAGTCTATGAAAGCAAGAGGCAGATCAATGAGCGGACACTACCGGTACCCACGGGCCTGTCTGGCTGCCACACCAGCATCTCCTCCAGCAGCTCCTAGATGCCCAGCTTCCACATCCTCGCAGGTCCTGCCTGCTGCGGGAGTTTATGCAAGTAGGTACAGTCACACTCTCCTGCCCGTTTGCATTCCCTCAAGATGACAGAACTCACTCAGACCACTGTGCAACAGCAGTGTCTGTTCGCTCACCATATTTTGCAAGGCTGTGTTATGTAAATTCCCCATTTAGTCCCGTGCTGCAACGATCCATAGGAATTAGAGGCTGTTCAGAGCCGTGACTGTTATAAACAAGGGTGAAGTGAACCCCACTGCCTGTGTCTCCTGGTGGCTCTGTACCCCACATTCTGCTGCGCTGGTGCTCCCCAAGGGACTCACTGCTCAGGAGCCTGCACGCAGTGCTGAGCCAGATCGACACTGTAGCAGTCGTGCATGGCTTGCTCTTTCCTGCCTTCTTGTCAGCCGGAACCCCGACTGCCCACTTCCTGCTGGTTGTGCAACAGCTTCTCATGGTGGCTGAGGATGCGCACGCCTTCGACGGCTACCTACTTTAAATACACAGTTACGGTACTGTGTTTGAGCACCACCAGCAGCACATTCTGAAAGTCCCCGTTCTTTTGCATGGGATTTTTAAACATGGCAGGGCCATAAGCCGCCATCATTATCATCTAACAAAAATAATGGCTGGGGCTAGGAGCTGCCGCAAAACATGTTCAGCAGTTTTTATAGTGCTGCATGTTTTCATCAGGAAAAGATATTTATTCCTTAATGTTTCACTTCTATACATCTCCATGCATTTATTCTAAACTATTTGTTCACTGAGCATTTCTTTTACACCTCTGATTACCAGTCCAAAAAAAAAAAAGAAAAAATTACATGAAAGTACATCAGTTAACAATGTCCAGTTACCACAGAGTCCAATATTGTGTTTGCATTAGACAGCTCACTTCTTTTTTTTCTAAGTATTTTTATTTATTTATTGTTTGGTACAAGGTCTTGCTAAGAAGCTCAGACTCATGTTGATTCTCCTGTCTCAGCTTTCCCAGAGCTGGGATTACAGGCATGCTCCACCATGACTGGTTTTGGTGCCCATTGTGGCTTGGGGCGGACACAAAATACAGTACCAGGGATCAAACCCAGGTCCTTGCGCTTGCCAGGCAGGTGCTTAGACCACCAAGCTCTCTCCCTCACCCTGAGGTGTCACTTCTCATGATACAGTAATCAGGGCTTGGGATTCTTTGTTTTGTTTTTGTTTGTATTTTAAATATACAAACAAGTAAATACCCCCTGCTCTTTTATGTGAAAAAGAAAACATTCCTTATAAAATTGTGATGTAATAAATGCAAACATTTTGTTCTGTTAATGTATGGGAAGATAATCTTCACTCAGCACTTTACAGGGTCATCATCATAAGGAAACATATATATACACATATACACACACATATTAGCATCACCTATAGAGAGAAAAGAA
>PVKN010034820.1:0-11758 GCA_004027915.1 Capromys pilorides
ACAATCAGTGTTATAAGAGCCTGAATAGCTCCATTAGTTTAGCTTGATTGTACTGATTTTTCCTTATTTATACTTACATGGAATAACACATTAATGAGAATTAAGTAATTTTATGAAACAAATGAATTTGCTTTCAGACAAAAGTGTTTCACAATTCTTACTGAGTAATTAAATTCTAGTGCTTGATATCATTGTTTTTGATACTGGATAAATGACTGACTTTATAACTGAACATGGCTGTTGGACAGAAGTTACTAACCACATACTTAAGTCAGTTGTATAACAGCAGTGAACACCACGGTAGATGTTGCCATGCAATAACTACTGTGCAACACTGTCTGGGTGTTTCTAAGTGTCTTCCTAAAAATGGCTTAACAATAGAAGCGCACTGAGCTTCTGTGATGGGTTTATACACCACACATGACAGGCAAAGACCAAATTCTGTAAAACAGAGTCAGGCACCAACCTTTAATAAATGACTTTTTTCCAGTAAGCGCTAAGTTCTTCCTGTGGTAGCGGCTGCAGTTATGCAAGCGTTTGACCTTACCTGTGTTTCTAGGGCTCTTGCGGCACTTTGGGGGGACACTGAAGTAGCCTTGTCATTGGAGGAAAGAGGAGTTTGAATTCTCTCTGGTTGTGGTCATGTGTCAGAAGCAGCTCAGTTTGGTTTGATTTGGTTCTAGTTTTCATGAGACAAGCTCTCACTGTGCAGCTCAGGCCGGCCTTGCGCTCCCTGTGCGACCTAGGCCAGACTTATCCTCGGGACAGTTCTGCCTCAGCCTCCCGAGTGCTGGGGCCACAGGCGTGCACCACCAGGCCCAGAGCAGCTATTTTCTGTACACAGATGAAAAAAAACCTTGCTGTCTATGCTCCCTAGGGGCGGGGCCAGCACAGCATGCTGGGGGTGGAACCCTGGACCCTACACCTGCCTACACAGGTGCTTTAGTCCACCGAGCTATCTGGCTGGGCCAAGCTTCAGACTTCTTGAGGAAGCACTTGTCTCTGTGTGGATCTCTAACAAAAAAGTTGAGCGGCATTCAGGCAGGTAGAACCCTGTTTATTCTCACTGCCAAGCCAGCAAGAAGGATGGCGGACAGCTTTGGAAGGCAGTGCTCGGCCGTCGCGGCGCAGACCACAGGGGTTAACATTGCGGCCTGGGCTACTGTGTGTTTCTCCAGACCTGCAGAATGAATCCCTCACAGGAGGGAAAAAAACTTTCAGCAAGCTCCACAGTTCATTTTGATGCCTCGAAAAATTATAAAATCATTGGTTTAGCATTAAAACCAAACTTCCAAAGCACTTCAGACCCCAAGAAGTAATTGTCTGTCGTGAGGACAGCTAATACAGACTACCTATAAGTCTCTACGGAAAGCTTCCAAAATAGCAGAAGCGCAGGCTCCTCCGGGTCCCCCGTCGGACCTCGGGCGTGGGCCCTCGGATGGCCCAGCGCCACCCTCCGCTCTCGGTGGACGTGGCTGCTCATGCAGGATGGCAGGGGAATGGCCAAGCTCTGTGGCCATAAGGAGGAGGAGCGAAGGGAGGTGAATGTGCCCTCCAAGGACAGCACTGGGCAGAGGCGCGCTCCTGAGGGCATCTTCTGTGCTTATGCATTTCTTAATAAATTTGCATAAGCTTTTACTGAGAAGGAAAACCATGCATATGTGCTTTAAAAAAAACAAAAAACAAAAACAAAACTTAAAAACTCTTAGAAAATCATAAAAAGTAAAAAATCACTGATAGCCCCGCCACCAGAAGCTAAGTAATGCCCATCTCCTTCTGGGCTTTATGGCGTGCGCATAAGCACGTCACCTTACCGAAGTGGAAGCTTACCACAGACGCATCTAAGCACCTTTCTTATTCAATGCGGATGGAGATCCTGTCCTTCCAGCTCGTCCATATCATTTGTAATGGTTGCAAGAGAGTACCATGGTGTGGCTGTTCCTCTTTATCATATTATCCCATTGTTTTGAGTGTTCTGGTTAAGTTTTCATTTGAGGCTGTAAGAAAATGAATTTGCAAAAGCGAAAAGAGATCGGGAGGTACTCGCAGGTGAGCCTGCACCAGGTGGCGCTTTCTGGCTCCCTCCTCCGCCCCTCCCCCATCCCCTTCCCCCCTAGGGTGAGCTGTCCTCGTTACCCCCTCCCCTTGCCCCCTTGCGGTGCGCATGCTCTCGCCATTTCCGTTCTCTTTGGGAGCTACCTTCTCTCCCCCAGGCCCACTCTGGCCGCTTCAGTTCCCTGTGGGAGCCATAGTCCTCCCCATCGCTCGCCTTGCTGTGTCTTTCGGCCGCACCAGAGATACTCTCACTTTGCTCCGCCATTCGTCATTCATTCCACGAGCGTGGGCTGGGTCCCGCCTGCGCGCCAGCCCTTCGCAGGAGGCCAGGGCGCGTCAAAGAAGGCGATGCGGTGAGGATGCTTTAGCTTCAAGGAACAGAAGTCTCTGACTCTAACTGATCGCCACCGAAGTGAGAAAAGAAATTTCATCAAACCGAGAGGTCAGGGGAAGGGTGGCCTCCCAGGTGCAGTCCCTGCATGCCTCAAAAATCTCATCAGTGGCTCAGGGTCTTTTCATCTCTCTGAGCTGTCGTTGTCACTGTCATTTCCAGTCCTGCGGTTGTTCTTGTTTGGTATCAAAATGGTCCTAGCACTTACCAGCCAGATGAGACAACAGAGAGGAGAGGCAGCTCTTTGTCTGTTTGGGGAAGAGGAGATGGAAAAGTGTGTATATGTTTTTCAGCGCAGGCCAGAATTGTTACCAACCTCCCATAAGCTAGGCTTTAGCAGGATGCTGGACTCCCAGTGCAGGCTCAGACAGCATCTTGGGTGGGAGAGGTACCAAGGATGGAGACTCCACAGTCATCAGGGAGGGCTTCTCTGGGGACTGTAGCCAGGGATTATCCTGTAGGACTTTTGGGGGTGTTAGAGAAGCACCCCAGGGTATGCAATGGCACTCCACACGAAAGGTGGCAACTATGCGGGGAATTCCAACATTCTTTGGCTGAGTGTTGGGGTGCAGGGCCTGGAGACCAGACCAGTGATAGATTAAGCTGCAGAGAAAAGCAAGGGCTTTATAAGTCATGATAAGAAATGTGGAGTAGAACTCCTTGGACTGTTTGAAGCACGGGGCATGTGAGATAGGAGGTGTTCATTCCCTCTTGACCAGTCTACTACGTGTGATGGAAAGTGAGGAAAGATAGGGTCTCGGGGGCACAGGAGATAGCTCAGCAGTCTAAGCTCCTGCCTGGCAAGTGCAAGGACTCAGGTTCGCTCCCTGGTACCACAGGCTGTGCCGGCCACTGAAACCAAGCATGGTAACACACACCTATAATCCCAGTTGGGGAGTCTGAGGCAGGAGGATAACCACAAGTCTGAGCTACATAGCAAGACCCTATACCAAATACAAAAATTAAAAAAGAAAAAGATTAGGGTCTGAAAACAAGATAATTTTGTTAACTCTGGAAGGATTCTGAGAAGGATCAGGATCAGGTAGCGGGCTTCACGGGAGGGCTGAGGGGAGGAAAGAATCAAGCTTTTCCCTGAGGTGTCCAAATTATCTAGAAATCTAGGTATAAGGGATGATGCATCTGGAAGAACCATAACCTAAGAGCCGCTACTCACACCTGACGCGGTCAACATAGAGCAGCTGTCGAAGAAGAGGACTGGCTCGCAGTCCACGTGGGTCCTGGCCGACGGGTAAATAAGTGAGCACCTGTCACAGGAGTGAATGACGATGACAGCAGTTGAGTTGTACAAGGGAAAGAGTAGATTAGGTGTTTGTAAGGGAGGCACCGAGCAGGCGTCCGGTGGGGTGAATCCATCACTCCAATGGAGGTACAGCAGTCTTCCTTCCTTCCCCCTTCCCTCCTTCCTCTCTTTCCCCCTTCGTTCCTCTTTTCCTCCCTTCCTTTCTTCCTCCTTCCTGTGTGTGTGCCTGTAGTTTATTAAGTCTTTAAGAATTCTGTTCATACATTCAAGGCATGACTTTCACATTTCGGAGAAGAGATTATTTTTCTTTTTTAAAGCACTTTTTAAAAGATTTATTTATTTATTGGCTACAGGGTCTCCCTCCGCAGCTCAGGCTCATAGTGATCCTCCCATCTTAGGCTCCTCAGTGCCGGGATGACAGGTGTGCGCCACCATGCCCAGCTTCAGTATCCAGCGTAGCGTGGGGCTGGCATGGCACACAGTACCAGGGATCGAGCCCAAGTCCTTGTGCTTGCCAGGCACATGCTTAGACTGCCAAGCTGGCGCCTTCACCCCAAGCTTTTTCCTTTAAGCTTCACTTATGTGTCATTAGAAGAAGCTATAGAAGAAGCTATGAATTCTCCTCAGATCAGAAATCTTTGCCCTGTGAAACAGAATGCTCCCAGCCTAAGGTCAGGAAGCAAATCCAGAGCTGACTTGCAGGTAGGTGTCCCCACTTGTCACCTCTGCACTGCAGGACAGGTTTGCTGCTGATGACTCCTCACTACCTAAGCATGGCTGAAGCAGGGGCAGGGGAGCGAGGCAGTTCCCTGATGGCTTTGCCAGCACCTGTTTGTAGGCATGCAGCTGTGTGCAGGAGGAGTGCTGGCCGTGGCCCTTCCGCCCTTCCTCTTCTCAGGAAGGACGTCATAATTGACTATCATCTCAGCACATTCGGGGGGTCTATAATCAACCTGGTAGTTAACATACCCTGAATATTTCAATCTTATACTGAAGCTCCATGTGCCTTTGGAGGGCTTTTCCTTTCTTTGATGGCAACAGGGTAACCTACAAAAAGTCTAGAAGTTAAGAATGACCCTTTCAGAGTTTGCAGCCCAGCCCTGCTCCTTATCAGCCGTAGGATTGATTGCAGAGAGATGCAGAATGGAGGGCCTGGGGCTGGGGGCTCAGACTCTGCCTTAGTTGAGCCAGTTAATGGCTATGTGGCCTTGAGCAACAAATGTTTCCTTTCTTTCATCCGTAAAATGGGGTTAATTCTGCAGTGAAGCTGCTATGGAGACATCCTAGCCCCCAGTGCGCACTAAGTTATAGCTCATGCAGCAGCCGCGTTTTTATCCTCTGTCCTAACCTGCAGCATGAGAAGGAAGAAAATACCTGGGCCCAGCTACAGCATGAGCATGGCAGGAACAGCCCTGCAGGGCTCCTCAACCCCATCCTCTCCCACTGTTGACATTTGGGGCCCAGGTGGACTCGATCCTGAGGATACTGTCCTGTGCAATAAAGAGAAATGTCCTCAGGCAGGGCCAGATAGTCCCCAGGATGGACATGGGGGACGTAAATTGCCCCAGCTGAGAGCTGCTCTTCTAGGACGCAGAAGAAAGCACCTGTAATTTATGCCACACATAAGGGTAGCTACGCTTGGTGACACAGAAAGTGCAAAAAAGTAACCGTGTTTCCCAAGTGTCTAGATCGTTGCTGGCAAACTTAGGGCCCGAATGCCTCCACGGGCATCTGTGTCACAGCTCTGAAAGGTGCATCTCGGGCTCGGTGCACTGTGCGTGGTGCCTGGCTTATTTTCCCCTTGCCCTACGCTCTTTTTCCCTTTCCACGAGAAGAGAAAGGTCAGCTCAGGCCCGGGCTTGGGGCAGGGCGACTGCACTGACCAAGCCCTGCCGCCGCCGCTGCAGCCTTCCAGGATTGCTGGGCGCCATCATGAAACGCAGCCGCACTAGGCGACAGCCTCGCAGATGATTCTGAGGCACACCTAGAGGCAGCTTTACTAATAACAGCGCCCGGTCCTTCAGGGCTGTGGAAACTCCATGTAACCACCCATTTTTTCCTCCAGGGTTTCATTATGTTTGGTAAAAAATAAAATAAGAAATCAACACTGCTCCAGCCCCTGGAGAGCTGTTGGGGGCGGGACTCAGTCACTTACGTAGTGGAAATGGAGAAATGTTGGACGAGGTGTTTTTGATATGAACAGAAAAGAAAGACACCCCACTGTGCACACAAAACAACATGTTCACACACACACACACAGAGACACACACACACGTGCTGCACACGTGGGTGCACACACGCTTCTTTCACCCTGTGACAAAATAAAGAAGACATTTCCCTCTGCCCAGAAATGTCATTGCTCAGATCAGCATCTCAGCATTTTCTGGTGTGATAACATCGAGCGGGGAGTGATTATTCTCCACTAATCTGTGTGCGGCCCTTCAGCTGGAGATGCTGGTGCTTTCATGCGGAGACCCAGGTCGTATGGATCATACCTCCCAGCGCTTATTCAAAATATATATTTTCGTGATGGATGAGGACATTGCCACATGCCACCTTTGTAATTTGCATCTTTTAAAAAAAATGGTTCTGAAGCTGGGGGGATAGCCTGGCAGGCGCAAGGACCTGAGTGCGATATCCGGCACCACATGCCCTGTCCCCTGCGAACCAGCCACCCAAAGTGGACGTGGTGGCACCTACCTGTAATCCCAGCGCTAGGGAGGCCGAGACAGGAGGCTGCGATAGTTCACGCTCCTAGTCCCAATTGCGTAGTGAGACCCTGTAGCCAAAAAAAAAGTTCTGTGTGTAAATCATTGACATGTATTCCCAATCAGAAGTCAAATGATTTGCACCGTAAAAGCTGTAACATGAGATTTTATTAAAATATGTCATTGAGAAATCAAAAATAAGTATGCCTTTGCCAATTTTTATATTTTATTATAAATATATATATATATATATATATATATATACACACACACACACACAAACATATTGCTAATTACAGTCGATTTAATGATTGTCTTCTCTTGTTCTAAACATAGATATTGTGTGTTTTTCTCAAAGTCAAGAAAGTCCTTTCAGGGAATTTACTAACAAGAGGTTTGAAGGAAAAGATACATTGTCTCTTTGACCACAGAAAACAGAAAAGAGGAGGCCAAATTCAGCCTCATATATCCTGGATTTTTCTGGCAAAAAATTCCAACAGGAGTCTCTAATCTTTTCCGGATATCTCCTGCATGAAGTCCTTAACCCTAAACACCACACTGATGTTCACAAAGGGAGTGGGATTTTTCAGGGCAGCAAATGGCAGGAAAGACACTTGCCATTACAAAGCAAGAGACACTATGACCGCAGGAAGCGTTAACGTTCAACTTGCGGGGGTAAACCCTGCGAATCATTTATAAAGAGCACTTCTTGGAGGGCTCTGGCTGGGGAAGGGATGGTCACTTATCCCTGGGAGGGACGGGGAGCCCCACACAAGGGCATATGGTGTGCCTGGGAAGTGTTGATCGGGAGACTTCACCCCTTTGCTGGAGCTAAAGCTGAAGAGAAGTTTATGAAGGTCCTGGGACCTAAGGGATGACATCCACAGACCACAGCAGAGTAGGGAATCTGGGGAGACGCCCTCCAGGGACTCTAAGACAAGACGAGGGTACCATCCAGATAGCACAGGGCTGGTGCCCCAGATAGACCCTCCCCTCTGTGCCCTGGGTCATCCTCCTCCTGCTGCCTGTCCATGCTTCGGTCCCCAAGGCTTCTCCTCTTTCCTGGTAGACATGTTCCCTTGACCCCCTGTCTGCACACGAGCCCCATTACAATAAGCGTGTGTTTTTCTGTCTGCAGTTTGCTGGCAGTTGCTCAGCTAAGCTCCAGAGTGATTTTGGATACTGAGGCTGAGATCAAATGAGGGGGTAGCAGGAGGTCCAGGAGAAGATGAATGCCAAGTCAAGTTCACACAGAGAGGCCCTTCCTTTAAAGGCCCAACTCAGCTCCGCAGTAGCACTGAAATGTAGGGAACAACACTGTGCCTTATGCCACTCTGTAGAGCACCTGCACTGGGATATGAAACCACTCCTGAATACGCAAGCTTCCGACCCTGGGAAGGAGCACTTTCCCTCTGCTACGACTGCCATGAAATTTTTTTTGTACAAACTTTGTCCTCACGGGTCTGGAAATTCTCCCAGACAAATGGCTGCTTCACTTTAAGGTAGTGATTTATATCCCTGGCAGAATAATCCTCAGCGAAGGTGTCTCTCCTCCATCATGATAGAATAACAAAACATTTATAAAAGGGAAATGGAGCTTCAAATGAGTGGATCTAAAAGTTCCACACAATATCAATGGTTGAAAGAATATGCATACATTAATTAAGGATTCTGACACACTTCTTTTATAAGGTCCCTTATGAAAGAGAGGCTCTTTCCCACATTTACTTTGCGTTGGAAGTGACAGATGAAATTAATATGCTTCCTAAATGGCCATCACAGAGGGTCAATTAACAAGTGAACTAACCTTGCAAAAGTCATTTTGAAAGACTAGTTACGTCTATAATATTTCCTGTCAAATTAGGTAAAAGTAGGAAAATTGGAAGGCTGTCAAATACATAGCAGTCCAAGGTACTGAGTAATTGCGTTTTTGAGAAGGCAAATTGGTTTCTGTGATTGTTGTTCGGGGAACAGGTAGAGAGTAGTGGAAATCCTGAGGGTTCCTAAATCCCGGGTGTGAATCCGCCTGCCTGCGCTTGTCCCGAGCGTAGCGCTGGGTGTGCGCGTCCTGCTGCCCACATGCATCTGTGCACAAGGCCAAGTGCACATCCCTACCAGAAGCGAGGCCAGGCCTGTTTGTGCGGGGCCCGCATCCCACTGCTCAGCCTCAGGTCCCCCACAAGGTGCCTGGTCAGCTCCCATGCCTCCGTATTTTCTCAAGGAACTCTGCTTTTAGTTGATGCTACTGCTCTCTTTCAGTCTTTGAAGTGTCACCCTTGTGCAAGCACAGAGCCTGGGCAGAGTTTGGCCCCCCGCAGGCCAGGGCAGCTTCTCTCGTACCCTGACCTACCAGCCACAGCCCTGAAGCTGAGACGCATTGCCTGCCCTCTGCTTGGGTCAGGCTGTGAAAGGACCAAATAGCAGACCTTCCTCACAAAGCCACTGCAGGCCAGGGAGAAAGCGGAAGAAGATACAGCAGTCAGAGCACGTGGCTACTTTCGCCTTAGCCACATTATAGAAAGTTCCAGAGAAATCGCACAAAGCACCCAAGAGAATGCTGTTCTCCTCCAGGTCAGAAGTAGCTGCAGCTGTGTCCCTCCCTGGGCTAAAGGTTCCCACATGGAACCTACTTCCTCCCACCCTCGCCCCTCTGATGGCCCCACTCTTTTCGGAAGGACTCTGTAGCAACTGGGAAGCAGTTTGCTCCTTGCCTGGGTCTCCAGTTCCTAGCTGTCCTAGGAATCAGCAGAGCCTAAAATCCACCTGGAGCCTTGGTCTCCTACCCTGATCCTCCGAGACCTCCATGGCAGCTGGAGCAAGTCGCCTTCCTTATCAGAGGCGGGCTCTCCGTGTGTGAAATGAGCTCTGTGGCAGAGAGGCTTAAAATATAAACAAATAAAAGTTGTCATGTTCATGCACACAGAGTTACACCAGGCTGCGTAGGGCCGGTTCTCTGAGCTCCGCCTACCTGCACCTTCCTACTCAGTCTCCTCACGTCCCCCTGTCACCTCCACATATGTTTCCAGGAGTGAAGCTTCTTTTTTTTAGATGATTCCACCTCACCGAGTCAGAGACTGCTGGTGAGACGTGAACTGTGTGTGACCACACGGTGGGGCGTGGTACTGGGTGACAAGGCCTGGACCCCTGAGGTGCCAGGAGCATCCGTTCCTCCACAGCCTCTTCCTCAGCCTGAGTGAGCTCTGCGCCTCCTTCGGCTGAAGGAAGCATCTTGAGAAAGAGTGGGCCCTAGCTGGTATTTCCTGCTGCCACTGATAGCTTCATACCCCAAGCGTGTTCTGCCTTGGGGTGCACAGCCCCCCTCCTTCCCTCATCTGTCCAAAGGCGAAGGCATGGGCACAGACTGGGCTCATGGTTGGCTCTTATGGGGGTCGCCAAGGGTTCCGCAGCGGGAGGTCAGACCACTGGCACACTGAAGCATTAAGGTACTGAGTGGATGAATGTTGGCCATAGGCTACAAAGGAAACATCTAACAGCTAGGTCTTAGAAAGCACCGGTACTGGGGACCCAAGTCAGGAACAATGCCAGTGAAATAAATTCTCCTTATATACCCTCCTTCGATGTCCTTTGCGCCATGGTTTCCACTCCCAAGAGAGTTTCTGATTGGCTTAGACTGGGTTATGAGCCCTCCCCCTTTAACAGGATTGGAGGAAATAATGATTGACAGTCCCACAGGATGCCAGGCTATGGAGAAGGAATAATAGTCTAAAGGCAAGTAGAGTGTGGTTCTTCCTGAAAGGGGAACAGGGACACCAGGAAGTCAGGACTCACAAATATCTCCTCCCTCATACAAAGAAAGAAAATAAACCCCTAAAGCTCAGTTGCTTCTGTCTTGCTTCCAAACCTGAACCACAGACCCACACACAGGAAGCAGCAAACGCAACAGCTTGTGCCTGTAGGAAAAGCCAGCCGAGTTCAGCCTCAGAAAATCTCACTTACATCTCAATGTTGGCACCGTAACTGTGCTACCTGGGTCTTAGACGTGCTGCTCCAGAGTCTGCGGTAAGACACGTTTGCACTAGGAGGATTCCATGAGCCACAGCCCCTCAGAATCTGCTGTAGTACTGATTGGCATGAGGATCCCAAGTAACCAGCAAAGCTTGTGCGTATACTCCTGGATTTGAAAATTGTTTTAAATCTTTTAAATACCTCTCCTGGGACATGTAGTTTTATAGTTGGAATCTGACTAAGTGGCAACTCTGTTTGACAAGGGAGCCTGTATTCTGAGGAACTGGCAGATTTTACAGCTTTTGGTATTTTGACAGATGTGTTGGTGATCTGAGATCTTTAAGAGCAATTATCTCTGACAGTGAGCGTTCTGCACATGGAGTCGTTGATATCCAGCTCGATGTAAACAACCTTCCACACAAGCTCTCAGGGTAGCACAGATCTGCCTATCACCACGAAACTTCAAGCTGTCCAGAAATCTCACAACTGACTTTTCAGTAACTTCACTCCATGCTCACAACCCAACAAAGCAAACAACTGCTCGTGAAAGAGTGAGAGTGCTATTGTTAGACTTCCTCCGACCAGAAGTGAGAGCCCCAGGAAACAGGATTTATATGAAGAATTTTGACATGAACCGCCAGATAGGCAGGGCGGATAGCTAGCTCCTAAGAATCTTTATCAACAGAAAATGTTTGGAGTCTTTGTATTACCGATTTAAAATGCAGGAGTTTTAATGTGATAGAACTTATAATGAATTACAATTGCTTTCTTTTCCATTATTTTAGTTGATGTTAAACAATGGCATCTGGAATTGGCTAAGGGAGAACAGTTTCTTGAAATATGTGCTGTTTTGAATAAACTGATCCTGACTTAATGAGCTTTTACGGGGTTTTATGCATGACTTACTGCCCATATTACATTGCTAAGGTAAGCTACTTAAAACTATGGTGCAATATGATGTCTTTCAGTTCATTTGTCTGTTTCATTAATGATGGAATGTATTTTCCAGCACACAAATCCTATTTATGATCAAGACATTGTTGTTCTGTAGATCAACTTAAACCCTTACACTGTGTAATTTACCTGCTGTCAAATCTCATTTGAAGAGCTGTTGTCTGCCATTGCCCTAATCAAAAATATGCCCAAGTGTAATGAGCTATGCATGTTGTGTCTAGTATTATTTATTTTTAATAAACTTTAGCTCACCCTCACCACACTTTGGGAAACTGACAATCTATAATAGCTTCTGTATTGCTTTTGTTCCTTCTTCTTAACCAGTTAACTTCCAAACTGGAAGAGTGTTTCACAAAAACATGAATTTTCATATTCTTTCAAATGTATCATATTGGGCTAATTAGATGGAGGTCCGGATAAGAA